>JAEBDU010000087.1:188780-288707 GCA_016802625.1 Heliconius numata
CTGCAAACCAGGCAAACTTTTACACTTAAAATAAATAAAACTCACATTGTGAGAGAATCGTATTGCGTTTATTTCTATTCCATGTACTTTACAACTTAATCTGAAGTATCACATAAATTCATATTTAAAAGCTTAGTTAAACATAAATAATACGCTACTTACAAAATATAATTAAAACGTAGTTTCGCAAAATATTATCAAACATTATCAATTTCCATTCAATTTTCAATATATTACAACAAAATAAAGAATAATAAACATGCATTGTACTAATAAACAAATATAAAATTAAATTTTCCATGATTTTTGGTCCAAAAATATTCAAATTAATGCTTCACAACATTACATGCGAAACTAAGAGTCACAATTCCACAAACTGAAAACAATACAGAGATTTTTCAATTAAATGCTTCGTTCCAAAAGCTCAACAATAATTATTCGAAGTAAAACTAAAACTAACGATTAAGAGCGTCCCGATCGCATCGAGTGATATGCGACAAGAGGCGAAGCAACAAAGAAATACACCTCTTTATATTTTTTGGTTTGAAAGTCAAGATAAATTTAAAACTTAAACGACATTTAAAACTAACCTAAAAACTTTTGTATTCGTTCAATTAATTAATAATTAATGAGATCTTGGTTATTATTAGACGAACGGACGTGGACTTTGAAAGGGCACGAGTAATTTTCAATTTTTTATAAATTATCTATATTTGATAAAATCCAACAGTTTACTAATCATTTCATCCTGTCTTCGGTTTTGAACCCCTGGACTTATTTTATTTATATAATTTTACTTTTATTTTAAACAGATCGTAAGCCTTACTCGTGCATTCACAGGAAAGTTTAGTCCCGTTATAATTATACATTCCCGGTCTCTAATAGAGAATAGACCCGAGAAATGGGCCTCAGATGTTCATTACAAGTGAGATTTTTTGAAATATTAAGTTAACTATTAATTTTAAAAATTCATGTCACATTTAATAAAATAATATTACAATTGGTATGATATCAATAGTCAAATAAGTGCCGCGACTGTTCCAATAATAATTAGTGTTTGACTGTTTCCTGGCAAAAATAATCCCATAATATTGTAACACTTATAGGAAATTAATTAGTTTTAGAAGAAAGTAACATTGGCCAGAAAATGACTACTACACTCTACTAAACTACTATTACACTTATCTTTGAGTTTTATACCTAACTTAACCTAACGCGGCCACGAAAGAAACATTTAAAATAGCTAACTTAATTTGAATTAAATATTACAATTAAATATATATTACAATTAAAAACCCCTAGAAAAAGACACTCGTGACCGCATACGAAGTTTCACTTACAAATGTGAGAAGAAATTATTCAAATTAAAAAAAATCATACATATATACACAATGGCAGCTCGTACATTTCATTATTTTAAAAAATGTGCTAACCACTTAAAACAAACTGCGTAGACTAAATTGAAATACTGAAATTCCGTAGACCGTCTAATACCTATTGAATAAATAGACATTCATACAACAGTTAAATACACCATAATATATAACATTTAAAATTGTGAACGATTATAATGAAAATCTGATAGTCGTCGGATCGATTCCTACTTGTCTGACTGTTCGCCTTATACCTACAATTTATATCTACAAAATTTAAACAGAAGAATTATAATATTACCGTTATATGAAATATTTATACATTTTAAATGATCATTCGTTTAATGTGACTTCACTGCTCCATAATTTTATTTGAACATATTTTAAATAGATTTAGATTAGTTGATCCTTATACAATTCGTCAATTCTTATATTTGTCAAGTATTTATAAAAAATAGGGTTAAAAGAATAAAAAAAGGGGTAAAATGGCGTCACAAATATTATGACATAATCAAATTAGGAAAATCGTTAAAATAAAATAGTACCTGGAATGTCATGTAGTTAAAATGAACCGTTAAAACAGCTAAATAAAGCCAAGCCAACAATCGAAATAATAAAAAAAAACAATGATTAACTGGGCGTTCATTTAAAATATATATATTAAAATACAAAAATCGATACATAATTTAGATAAATAAATTCTTATCATTGCAATACATCGGTAGTTATCGATTTTGAAGAAAACGCAACTCATGATAAAGGAACATAATACAAAAAAAAACGATAAATCAATAATAGTTTAAATGCCAATAATTGTAAATATAAAAAAATCATGAAATTTAAAAAAAAAATATCATCAATCAAATCGTCAAAAAAAATCAAATCAAATTATTAATTACTCTATACAATAATACAATTAAAAATATTTTATTTGTCCAAAAATATAAAAAAAGATTTTTTTTTCAAACACAATAAATAATAAAATCATCGTTTTGAAATTAAACGCCATTTGTTAAATAAAAAACAGAACAAATCAATTGTGACATTACGTATATAATATTTACATTCTAACACGTATTTATTTCATAAAATCCAAAATTACTAAAAATTTTATTTTCAAACATAATCTAATTAACGTCCATGTCAAGGACTTGCCCATTAATGGGCAACAACATTCACATCATGACGCAACAACTTAACGCCGTCATTCTAATGACACGTCATGCTTTCAAACGTCATTAAATGACATTGACAGAACTATGACATCACAGCATAATGCCAGCCGACACTACGATCTGAACCTCAGCCTTCCCAATACATATAACATGTATATAATAATTTAAAAGTTATTGTTTAGTATTAAACGAGTGCACATATATAATATACTAGAGTGAGCAAGTTGAGATAGAGATGAGATAGAGTTAATTTTTTTGTTCTTTTTTACATTTCTTTCAAATAAGTACATTTGCCTACTTTAATATATTATAAATGTATGTAAATATTTTATAACCTTATTAATTAACATCAAAACATCGAAAATTGTTTTAAGCTACTTAATAGATTTAAAATTTATGTATATATAATTGTATGTATTGTAAATGAAACACTGAAGCTACGTTGAGACCCTGACTTATTTTAATAGACAATAATATGGCAAAAAAATTAAATCCAGTCATTTTCAACATGTTCAATGCAGCGTTTTAGACCTCTTCGATCTTTTTTGGGCTTTCGATGTCCTCACCCATGGGAGCATGAAGTCACTGGAAAGTAATTTATCAAATATATTATTATTAAGAACCAGATTTATATGGCATAATTTGTATCATGTTTAAAATATCATATAATTCTAACAATATTAGATTTACATTATACAGACTGATTGGGAGATCGATAGGCAAACATTATTAAATGGCATTCATCAGTCACGTACGCTCGACAAATTTGAAATTTCGGAATTTCTCGCGTCTCATGAATAGATATATTAGTCTATATAGCTACCAACCCTGTATTTATGTCTTCGTTTTAAAAAAAAGACAATAATTATTGTGTATTTAATCTCTTCAGGGACATGTTTTTGTACTTTCATTTTCAATATTTTATACATTATGTTAATTGCCAAACGTATGAAAAATTACGAATTCTTAATTTCTTAACAATCCGTTATACAAAACAATAAAAAACATAAATAACAAAGATTGCATTCCCACACATGGTAAAATGAACATTAAGTAAATTCTATTGGTATCAAAGATTGCAAATTTTGGAATTTACTATTTGTTTTGTTATTAAAAAATTTAGAAGCCATTCATTTTTTTTTTATTTTAACATATCACTATCCCCGAAGAGGTTAACACAAAAAGTACACACTAAAAAGAACTAGGAAAGCAGCAATTTTAGAAAGCAAAAGAAAAATATATTTTAAAGAACACAAATACATATTATTTAAGGTAAATAATTATAATGTTCTATTTTGTATCTAGAATTTAATAGAAAATGATGAAAATGTAGTAGATAAAATATTCCTAAAAAATAATTAATTAATTTTTTTGTTAATTATATTAATGTTACTTTATATAAGCGGGCTTGCAATTATTGTATGCCTTTTGGCTTTTTATATCATAATTGATATTCTAACACCATGGACAATATTTTTGAAAGTAACATAACTAGTTCAGTTTTACGACTTAAAATTTTCAAGTGTAGTAAAAAGAAATGTTTTTTTTTAATCATAAAAGACAAATTGAACTGAATATAAATGTCTAACTACTTAAAACACTACATTGATCAAAAGGCAATGAAGACACTCGAAGAATTATTTAAGCAAGGTGTTAAAAAATCATCAACAATATATTTTAGAAATAAAAAGAAATATTTTTGTTCTTTAGTACCAGGCAGAGCAAGCCAATGAAAAAATGAAAATATCCCTCGTGTGGGAATCGAACTTACACTATACTTAAACATTGTGTCACTACGAGGGTCTCGTATTATTAAATGATAGTTTCTAAAATATTGATTGGCAATGTTATTTCTTTTTATGACTAAGCATGCATACATAGGCATTGTACGAATAGAGTAGGTCGGGTGGTCATTGCCCGCCCCAGAACTGTTTCCTACCTTCAGATACTAAAAAAAATTAAAAAAGTCGTTTAAAGGAACAATTCTGAAGCCGTCACAGACATTAACTACTACTTCTACTATATGATACGAATATTTTAATGAATAGAAAACTAAAAAACTAATTCTAATATTTTCCACTCCCATTCACCCTTTCGTTCTTCTTCTCGTATAAATATTTAATATGACTTATTTATTTATAAGATCAATTGTTTAACTAAATTGGACTTAGTTATGCAAAATAGACACATAACTACATCATAATATGTAGAACAGAAAAAAAAATCGAAACAAAAAATACAACAACACATTTAAAATTGTTAAAATCTTAGCTTTTTACCTTTATTTTTGCGTTAAATTTACTCAGTATCTATATCAGATGACAAAAAGAACGGATCGTTCACCTGATCTTCGTTTAAGCCTGCACAAAAATTTTAATACATTTCTTCAGTAATTTCACTGTCTAAAATAAGTTATTATTTTGTTTTTAACTTATTTATATTTACGTAAATTAATTATAGTGTGTAACAGTGAAATAACTGGTTAAATTATAAAGATTTAGATGTTTTAATTTTTAGATTCTTTTTCTCAATACATGACTATGTCCAATAATCTTGTTTATTTTTTTCATGTGCATATTTTCATATCAAACTTAAAGAAAACTAACAAAAAATATATAAACTAAAAGAGTAAAGAATATATTTCATAATTGCTGTCTAAAATCAACTTACATGCCTATTAGAATGATTTCAATTACTATTACAATCGAAACGATACGTACAATCTTACCATTACCTAAAAACTAAAAAAATGTCCAAAAAATCCAAATTTGTATAAAAAAACTATAATAATTAACATTATCCAAAAACCCTCTAAATCCAAGCATAATATATACATAACCATAAAAAATCACAAACACAAACATCACCCACCACCCAAAAAGAAAACAGGCAGAGAACTGAGTCATTACACTCACATCAGCTGTAATTGCGGTAACGGTTCACCGAACGCTGTGACTGGCAACTCTCCGTTAGTGATCTCTATGTATTTTGCGTGTTGAGGTCTCTGCCAGAGCGAGTAGACGGAGGGAGGACTGACGGTCGACCAGTCCCTCTGTCTTTGCCTAAGTCGTTCGACATGTCGCTGTTCCCTTATTCGTCGCATATGCCACCTTGGAGGGAAATTATAAGTTTTTTTTAAATCGCCTTTTTTATAAAACAGCACACTTGCGTGCATAAAAATCGACCAACTAGACAGTACAATAACATTTTGTAAAGCGGTGTCTTGTTCAGATGTTTAAAGAGACCTACGATACACTCATGTTACTGCTAACTCAAATAGGCGTTTGGCTTGCATTCACTCGAGTCCGTCTGGTTCTTGTCAGTATTTTGTCGGACTGGCCGAGGTAATGGCCATTTTGACTTTGACTAAAAGTTCTTGAAACTGTTATCAAAGTTATAGATGATGACTACCAAAATGAAATGACAGTTCAAAAAGTGCCTAATATATAATAAACATTTAATTTAGTAAGTGCTTAATATATTTAATATAGCAAAACATTTTTTACTATCTTAGAAAATGATGAATTCTTATTGTATGAGTAGGTCGATTTTTTTGCTCGTAAGTGTATTATCTTCAAAAGTTTCCTTTAGAAGATAGTATCTCTACGTATTGTATAGTATATAGGGACTGACTGTAATACTAGTGGACCACTCTCCTTGTGTATTCGCTTCGCCTTTTTGTATTATTTTTAATAATACAAATTTTGTATTATTTTTGATAACATAAGAGCTTCTATACGCCTTTTCGGGAACAAAAATATTTATCTTCAGGTATTTCCGTTAAACAGGGGGTTGACAATTCTTATGTCTTGTTGCTGAAGGCGTCCAACATTTCACCATTCTCTTATGCGAAGCATATACCTATAAACTATATGGCGGATTTTTGTTTTAAATGGCATATATCCAGTATATTTTGGTGGTAAAAGCAGTTAGCATAGTCCAGATCTTAGAGACTAGGCGGATCTGTCATTTGTCAAAGAGCAGGAGATTAAATGATTAATTTATTTACTGAAAATTTAAACATAGAAAATAAAAAAAGAAATTGTTGAAGACTGCAAAGAAAACATCGCTCATTTGGTGCAACAATGAAGTATTTGTACTTTTTGAAATATCGTTGACCGTAGCGTTTGGCGCTCCGTTCACTCTGACTACCCCGCAAGGGATAAAGCGTGAAGCTACGTATGTATATATGTATGAAATATCGCCGGAGACGCAATCGAAGTTGTAAATAGTCTTTCTGCATATACCTATTTACTTTTGAAAAAAACCGCAATTACTTTATTGTTGCACCAAGCAAGAGCCACAGTCAAAAAATAAAAGTGAAATTCGAAGAATGTAGTTCATTTTCAACCACCTTATTTCTATGATTGCGACGATAAAACCAATCGAGCCGTTCCATTTCTGCTCTACCTTTGCTACCACCACCACCACCTCATAAATTTCAAATATAATCAATATAATTTCATATAAACGTATATTATGCTTATGTTTTGAAATGTATTGCCAAATATGGCAACATTATTTATTTCTGACCGTAATTGCCTTCGTTCCTCTGCTTCGAGTTTCTGATGGCGCTTCTCAAATACTTTATCATCGACATTTTCCGTACCCTCTAGAGTGTAGCTGCTCGTATAAGGCTTTTCCCGCCATCTAGGAACCTAAAATTGTGGTTGTTATACTCTATTATTTATCTGTATATTTTATTAATAATTAGTTTCGTCTATCCAGCGAATCTTTCTATAAGCAGCTAAGTAAATAGCTAATAATAGGTTAGGGGTTCAAAATCAGTCCTCTGTTCAGGACTTCTCAGTATCCTGGTTTTTCTTAATAGAAATTATTAAATTTCTATTTATTTGTTACAATATTGTTTTGTTCAAAACCTTCTTTTTTTAGCACACACGCGACAGAAGGTGGAACATGCAATAGACATGCAAATTCTAATTTCCCAAATAATAGGTATTTATTATTATGATTATTACGAATTCTAATTTACCACACAATATACGAATACGAATTCTAATTTACTATACCATAATTATTAGTTAGTTGTTAGATTTAAAATATCTAACTAATAGGGTCTAGGTTATTGTCTTTAAAAAAATATCAAATAAAAAAATCTAGCTTTCGGAGTTAGCAATGTTAGCGTTTTTGTTGTATGGTTCATACATTTACCTCAACAGTGGACGCTTGGTTTTGCGTGGGTAGGTCAAGATCGTCGACCTTTAAGTCTGGGTCTAGACCGAAATACCATGACAAGTCTGGGTCGCCGACTAAAGTGGGGTACGCCTTATTCGTCATCATACCGGGAACGGGCGACTTCTTTCCGCGGGCTGCAGCTAAATTATTATAAATTTTATATCAAACTGTATTCAAACAAGATTTAAATTGCGCTTAGGATTCTCAATAATTAATTAAAATTAACAATTGATTATTTAGTATTTGGGGCCGATATAAAATAAGATTTTCAAACAAATAAGACACTACGGGGACATATTTGAATTTAACAGGTAAACCTTACCAAAAAACATACAAATAAAAATTATAATAAGCTTAAAAAAGTTTTTTTATATCTAAGATATGAAAATCTGAAAATTTAATTGAATTTTCCGCTTTATAATAACTTGTCCAACGAGTTGAAATGTACGGGGAAATTCAAATATAAGACCAATAAAATCGTGCTATATTCGAATTTGACAGGTGACCTTTTGACAGATTTTAATTAGAAAAAAAAAATCTAAATACGAAAAGAAAAACTTTTATTGTCTTAAGATTCACTTGAACATTTTCCTGTGACATGACAATTCAACAACTAGTCGACTAATAAGATTTAAGACCAATAAAAATTGGGGCATAAAAGGATATTTTTATATTCAACAAACAAACAAAAATTATATTAATTTTCCAAGCCTCTTTATTGTTTCTGAGCTTTTCAATATTTAGGTAATTGATTATATTGGGGTAAGTCAAGCCAACATATGGGGCAACTAACATTCAACCAGGGCACACCAGGTATATACTCGAATTTGACAGGTGTCAAAGTTCTCAGTTTGACAACTGTTCATTAGACAAACAAATAAACCAATTTATATTTAATTTCGAAAAAAAGCTTTTGAATGCAACAAGGTTCAGATATATGTCGAAAAAGTGCGATATATATGCATGTACGTGCGAAAAGTTGAGAACGGAGTGATTTGACACTAGGCTCTCTTTAATAACGCTCGAAATATATTTAAATATAAAATATATACAATAGCTTTAGTTGTCTTATATAATGTGTTAATTTAAACCTTTATAAATTAATATTTTCCTTTGAAATCATTCTAAAATGTAGGTTAGTTTATATTTTTTATGACAGCGTGATTAGCTAACGATAACACTACTAAAATAAAATGATAATACTTATATTAATAAAAAAAGCACTGAAACTTAAACATACTTAAATATGTACATAAAAATAGGTGTAATATTGTTAGTAATGTTATTCTATTAATGTTGTTAGGACATAGTTATGTAAGATTATTTACTTATATATTAAGTAAATTTTCAAAGCCTTTTGCAATCAAAATACAAAAAAATATATACTTTCGCAGCAATATTATAGTAGGCATTTTTTTTCTATACAGCACGCCAATATAACACAAAATTCATAAAATTTATT
This sequence comes from Heliconius numata, assembly GCA_016802625.1. NCBI lineage: Eukaryota > Metazoa > Arthropoda > Insecta > Lepidoptera > Nymphalidae > Heliconius > Heliconius numata. Next base: position 197,987 of record JAEBDU010000087.1, read on the forward strand.
TGTATATATATTTATAGCAATAATCGCATTTGCATATGCATAGCGTAGAACCTTTGCATATAACTGTTTGAAAAGTTACTGATAAATTATTTATCAGATATCGTCCATCTTTTCTCGACGACAGTTATATTTTCAACTTATCAAAACAGTAAAACAAATACATGATAATTAAAAAAATATAGCACACAATACTAAAAAAAATCAGGTGTCGAGTTACGAAGTACGTTCCGCGAGGTCCTAAGATGAGCTTTGCATTTGTGTGCGTATATATATAAATATATACGCATACTTAGGTATATGTTTTTTTAATGTTGGATATTTTTCATTTCTAGTTCTAAAAGATTTTTTTTGCTTCCACTTTTCTAATCACTGACACAAACGCAAAACTCAGCTTAAACATCGTGAACTATACGCTGTATTTAAAAAAAATAAATTCGGATTATGGACCAGGGGCCCTACTCTTGACGCCCAATAACCAATTATCAATCCTCAATAAATGTCATTTCGTACTCTTGAAACTCATTTGCTAAGTCCACTAACGCCGTCTACTTGATAATTGCGTTTACTAAAAATTGTTGTAGAATTCGTTAGAATTGTCAATTTCGTGAAGAATTGACGGCTATAATGACAGCAAAATTGAAAAGGAATTGAGAATTTAGTCAATATCTAAAGTGTAGCTTGTTTGAAATTAATTTGTTATTTTTCTTGTGAAAATGGCGATAAAATGGCAAATTTAGTGTAATAGCTTTATAGAAATAATGGTAAATAAATAATACATATATGATTGTTATCATAAATAATGTTTTGTTATTGACATTTGACACTTGTCATTGATTTGGCGTTTAAAATATCCGTCTATGATTTGGTAGTTAAGTAATGGATTACTATAGAATTATGATTATATTTAATAGATATATAAAGGTTATGGTATTTAAATAATAAATAATACATATATGATAATTACAATAAATAATATTTTATAATTGATAATTGACACTTGTCTAGGATTTGTAGTCTGGCCAAAAAAAGCTGAACCCGGCAAAGCGCGGTAAATTCAAATAAACTTATGCTAGTAATACAATGCATACTAGGAATTTTAAGTTTTGATACTATTATTTTTTTTTTTATATATCTGATGAATTTATAGATATTAATCTTATTGACCGAGCGAAGCGAGGTCTCCGTTTCGACAAGATAGGCCGATTTTGCTTTGGTCAGTTTGTTCGTTTGTTAGTTTTGATCTAGAGACCACAGTTTTCAAGGGATTTGCACGAAAATTGGCACACGTGTTCCTTTTATAAAAACTTAGCTTTTTTCGATTGGGGGAAAAATGGGGGAGTAGAAGAGGGGACCCCTCCACTTTTCCCGTAACGTCGAGTGATACCTCAAAAGACGCGTCTCTTTTAGTAGAACAAAGGTTACATTAAACACTTTTTGATTGGGGGCAAAATGGGGAACGGGGAATGGGGAATCCCTTAAGCCTACAGATGTGGTCACAAGTCCACGGTACTGCTCCTAGCTTCAGATCATTTAAAATGTAAAATAACATTACTTACAGCTACCAACCGCTTCTGATGTTTGTTCGATACGACAATCCTCTAATTATTCTAATTTATCTTTATTTATATTATCTACCATCATTTTTTTTCTGACAAGTGCTTATGTACTGTGTTTTGAGCAAAATATATAAATTAGACCTTAAACAACAACGAAATACGCGCCGATTCGCGAAATTTGAAGGAAAGTGAAAACAATTGAATGTCTAAAAATGTTATTATAGAGGTAATATGAAGAAATACTAGGTAACACAGGATAAACATATATAATAGTAACTGCTAATTAAAGTGCTAAGCAAAATGACTGAGTATTTATGTTTCAAATGTGTATGTACAGATATAAGTATATTTTCAGTGGAACGAGTGGTTATTATGTATCGCAGATTTATCGGTATAAAGTGTACAACACTAACTGTCAAGAGTACCAAAACTACGTCTCCGCAGGATTAGATCAAGAGTAGGGCCCCAGAAGCTACATACAATTATGGACTTTGGACTTACTTTTGCCTCTTGTGGCTTTAGCACGCACGGCCGGTTTCGGTTGTTTCCCTGGTCCGGTAGCTGAGAAAGCCCTTTTCCTACCACGACGACTATCCGCACCCCGTTTTGGCTCTACAAGCTCTTCCTGTATGAAATTTTAAAGCAATATATTAATATATTATTAAGAAAAATGGGAATAGAAATATATAAAATACATTTATATATTATAACGCATCAAATTGGACCTATATAAAAAATGTTAACAAATGACAAAATTTAAGTAATGTATTAAAAAAAACTATAGAGAATCTCCTTTCGTATCTGAAATTTCACAAAACAAAATTAAAAAGGTATATAAATGCTCATAAATACATATAAGCGTGTATAAAACGTCCATAGCTAATCATGCCTTGGGGGCGGGCCACCGTGGTGCAGCAGTGACTTTTAAGGTGATGGGTGATGGTTGAGGATTCGATGTTATTTTCATTTCCTTGTTCTAGTTACAAAACGGCGGGACGTAGAGAACGGAGTGTCTTAACACTAGGTTCCCTGCCTATCTTGGTATATGTGAGATACAGCGTGAACTTAAAAAACGATTTAAATCTCACCTCAGGAGTGTTAACCAGGCTAGTGGTCCGACTAGTCCTTTTTTTCGTCTTTTCCGGAATGATCTTCTCATCTGGCACATCCAACTCATTCAAACTGTCCAAAGTCAATACAGCGTCCGACGAAAATAACTCTTGAAATTCACTCGCATCTAACGAAGGCAATAATGAACCCAAATCACTAGAACCATCACCGTATGAAAATTCACATTCATTCAGCGTTTCAGCTTCTACTTCAGTTTTAACTTCAGTTTCGTGTTCAGTCACTTTCTCGTATAACCGCCAATCGATTTCCGGTTCAGTCTTAACCAAATCCAAATCAGGATCTGTTATTATTAGTGTCTTTTCTGGTTCCTTTTTAACATTGTCATAGGCCGACATGAATCTGTTTACATTCGCTTTAGTATCTGACAGATGAAACATTCTAGACGACTCTCCCATATTATCTCTAATTTTCATTCGACCATGATTGGTTTTTTGTAGCATTAATTTGGGTATGGGCGATTGTTCTCTCATATCAGCTTCGCCTAACTGATAAGGGTCTTCTCCCGTAGGCGTGGTATCAATTAATTGTAATCTATCTGATAAGGAGCCGAATTGAGATTTTGATAACGTTGTAGTTGTTGAAGTGACGGTGGCTGTAGTCCTCGATTTGCCATATGTGTTTAGTGTTTTAGTTTTTTTTGTAGAAAACGCTTTGTCGAAGCATGTTTCGCCTTCGCTTGTGGGCGCTGTGGAAGTGATTGGTGTTTTTGAGTTAATTTAAGTCAATTTTAGTATTTTTTAATACGATACAAATAATTTGGTTTAGTAATAATCACGATAAACAAAGTGAATTAAAAAAAATCGTATATACATATTATAGTAAACAAAATAAATAGTATTAGAGAAAACATTAAAATAAAAATAAATAAAATGTTACACGAAACATAATAATACTGAATAAATCAACAGCAAATCGAACCCACAACCGCCTCAAGCCTATTTATTAGTTACCTGTGCTCGTACTGGGCTCCGGTGTTTCAGTTTTCTTGGACATACGATGTAAGGAGCCCAGACTGCCGGATGTCCGTCGACGATTCCTTTGTAACCTCTGTATGGGTGTGCCACTAGAATAGGAATAAAATATTTATTAAAAATAAAATACTTTTTAAAAACACTTATTTTTTAAAGGATGAAAGCAAACAAATTCTCTTTTACTTTTTTTAAATCGTCTATTGTATTTTACAAAAGTAAAGTAAAGTCAAGTCGTTTCAAGTCCTTTCATTTGATACCCATATCAGGTAGGTTGTGCAAAAAATTATCAAAAAAAAAACAAATCAAAAATAAAATCAACTTCACGCTGTATCCCGCATACAGTACGGTTAGGTAGAGGGAAACTAGTGTTAAAACACTCCATTCCCTCCTTTCCACCGAATTTTTCGAGGCATTGCGTGTTGAGTGGTAGTAGTGGTAGGAATATTAGTTATGACAAGTTTTTTGATGTATTACACGATAATGTTTTACTTATGTGTATGCATGTAAATAATCAACAAATAACGTTCAGTTTACAATTGATAGTAAATTTCATAAATTAAAAATGATCGAAATATCTGCCTCTAGTTAAATTCCCAAGAGCTTATTTTATTTATTCGCTTGGATTGATTTTAATTGGACTTATTTGGTGACGATATCATTTTTTTCTCTAAAGCGAACGAAATACAAGAAAAAATGTACGACTTTTTTTATTAATATTAAGTTGTTTTAATAAAAAAACTTTTTAGCCTAACGTTGTATCTTGCACATAGCAACGTAGGTAGAGGGAACCTGGTCGCGTTTACAGTCGCACGCCTCTGCCCCGACTAGCCTCTAATAAAGTGATGAATAAATAAATTAAAAAATTACCTATTAGAAGCTACAGTGTACATTGGATCGGGTCTTGTTTCAGTACTCTCCTCTGTTTTCGGCGTTTGGCTTTTACTAACGGTCTGGCTTTTACTGGCCAAAGCGGGACTTTTACTGGTAGAGGCTTGACATTTACTAGTTGACGCTTGACATTTACCGGTAGAAGCTTGACATTTGCTAGTGGAAGCTAGACTCTTAGAGGCCTGACTCCTAGATGCCAGACTCTTGGATAATGCAGCTCTGCAGCTATGAGTCTTGCTGGTAGATGGGCCTTTACAACTTGTTTGACTTTTACCAGTTTCTCTTTTACTAGAGGTCGGATTTTTGCTCGTACGTTTAGTTTCAATCATTTTCGAGCTTTCGCTTTTTGGTTTCTTTTCTGTGGACGACGACGTGGACGTCGACGGTAATACAGTTTCAGGGACGGTATAGTTGTGTACTTCAGCTACAACTGTTAAAAAAATAACTTGTTAAGCTTATAAACTTCTAAATATATGATTTTGTGTCTATCACATTAAAAAAAGATGATATTTTTTTTATAATATTATTTAACTACGACTAGAGTAGTGATGTACCGAATATCGTTTGACAAAATATTTATTTATTTATTTATTTATATACATTTTAATGCTGAATGGTCGTCATCATGATATACTTCCATTCACCTGTTATTAATTCCACTATATAAAAGAAGAGTGGGGTGCATAGGTGGCCAAAGAAATGTACTTTTATTTTAGCGCCTGTATTATTATGTGTTAGATTGTAATAAATTTTAGAAAATAAAAAAAGACATTTGCGGAGCGCATAATATAATCAAAATATAGTAAAAAAATCGATATATTTCACAGTTTTGTATCGAAATATTGTGTCATAACGGGCACCCCTATTTTGAAGGAATTTTTAAAAAAAATTTTAGTAAATATTAATTATATTTGAACCGCCTTAGATCACGTGTCGGGGTAATATAGGTGTTTGTAAAATTTAGATTTTTTAAACATGAAGCTTAAATTATTTATTCTCAAATGATCATATTAATATTTAGAAAAACTCAATTCAAAGTACCTACTTTTCTTACTTTTCACAACAGGGTAGGCAGAGGGAATCTGGGAACCTAGTGTAAAGACACTGCGTTCACATTAAGACACTTCCGTTCCCCACTTTCCATCGGATTTTTGAGAAATTGAGTTGAGTGAACGGAACGGAACTCAACGCCGCGCTTTTCCTCGTTACCAGAGTGAGGAAATGAAAATATTAATATATAATTTACTTGAGTGCCCACGCCTGGCCTTAAGTACTTTACCTTAAATAATAAAAATAATATATAAAAACACTTACCGCTGTCAGGGATAGCCCTGGCTATCCCAAATGTAGCCGTCTGTCCAAAAGGTTTATTTTTATCAAAAAGAAATGTATTTCCCTTATCTGGTAAAAGCAGTTCAGTATAACTATTTAACATAATCTGAAAATAATAAAAGATGAAAAAAAAATCATAAATAAATTAAAACAAAAAATATTATGTAAAGTAATTAAAAAAAAATTATAAAATTACAAAAGGTAAATTGGGTGGAGTTAACTACAGTATTTCAGTTTTTATCAAGATTGGAGAAATATTAAAATCCTTAGATATATCTGAATATAAATAGATTTTCCTTTCACAAGTATTCCCATAAAATTACGGAAATAGTCATAAAAATGTTTCTGTAATAACGGCGACTTAAATATACACTTTGCAAAAAAAATGTTCTTATGGTGGCGAAAATTCCATTCCATTCACTACTATAAAAATAATGTTATCTATATTTTAAGTATCGTTATATGCAAATTAGTATTTTGAGGGTAAGCGTTGCGTTTCATTTCACAATTTATTTTACTATTTTTCAGATTATCCTTTCTTACAAGACGAAAATTTTTTAAATATAATAAAAAATATTTTTACATAACGACTCGTATCATAAAAGACATTCCTGATCCAAACAAAAATATTTAAAATGTATAAACAAAACTAAATAACATTATAAAGTAAAAATCTATTCTTATAATTAATTGTCAAAATTATTATATTATCAATAAGAGTAAATATGTCCTAAGCCCGGTTTTCACCGCAAGCGGAGAAGGATTATTGAGGAGTTGGTTCCCCCTAAGCATCGTTTGCCGTGAAAGCCAGGCTTTAATCATGGCAAAATGATCATTGTGCTAACTAAATAATTATAGCATAGTTAAAGCTCTTATACAGTACCCAAGAGTAGCGTGTTCAAATCCAATATGTTACAATTTAAAAACAGTGCTTTGCTCCTATGAAAATCGCATTAAAATCTGTTCAGCATTTTGAAAGATCTAATCGTAAAACAGTTCACCCAAAAAACAAATGTAATCAAAAGTAAATTTTACATACTTGGGATGAGCCAGCTTCGCCGAGGGAGCCCGACGTGATGGTCGCCGTGGGCGCGCTGAGCGCGTGCGTGTGCCTGTGACTGAGGCCCACTCTGCGATCCATACGTATCAACTTCGCTTTGAGCTGTGGAATAATATAATAAAACTTAAATTATACAATATATAATACCTTACCTTATGTTTAAATCTCATTGTAGTTACTTAAAATTTAGATCATAATGTCACTAATTTTAGCACTTTGCTAATTACCACGAGTATCAAATAAAACCTTGGAAACATGTACGACTACATTTTTAAGGAAGAATCAGTTTAGTTGTTCACTAAAGGAAATGAAATATTTAATATTTTTATTTCTTAGTTATGGTTACGAGGCAAAGAGCGGCGTTGAGATCCGCCACTCAACACGCAATTTCTCCAGAATTCGGCGGAAAGTTGGGAACGTAGTGTCTTAAAACTAGGTTTCCAGGTTCCCTCTGCCTACTCTGCTATATGCAATGCTAAAAAAATATAATTGCATTGATTTATTTATTGTAATTAGGTACTTAAATTTACAGTATTGTCACTAATTCGGCATAGGGTAAACATTACATTAACAAATTAAATATTTGGCATAGACCATAGGGTGTACGTATGATTATAGTAGTATACTAAATATTAATAAATTATCCATTTTTAATACTATGTAAGTTCCTATATGTATATTGTGAATGAAATTATTTGTATAGATTTTTTTCATATTAAAGCTTAATGCTTTATAAAATATTAATATAAAAGTTTTGTTATTTTACTAATTTGGTATTTATATTATTTCAACACTAAATATATTAAATAATACAATTATAAAGTTACTACAAAGTTGATAGTACGGAAAACATTGTGAAAAACTGAACAAAAATCTTAAAAATTTAACTTCATGCTTTATCCCTAGCGAGGTAGTCAGAGAGAACGGAGCGCCAAACGCTACGGACTCTCTTTCGCATCGTCCACTGTCATCAACTTCTTCATACACGCCCTTCGGGGGGTCCTCATGCTTTTTACGTATCTCCTTCCTCCAGTATCTTAGATACTGTGTTTTCGAAAGTCAACCGACCTCTCTTACTCCACTTTTCCGTCATAAGTCTTTTTTGCCATTCTTTCATCACTCATTCGTTCGACGTGCCCAAACCAGCTGAGCACGTTCTTCTTCATTCTCACCGTAACATCCTCGCTAGTCCCTGCCATTCTGTGTATCACCTAAGCTGACTCCGCATATCCTATGGAGACATCGCATCTCCACGGCATTCATCTTTCTTTCATTCTTCTTCTGTAATACCCACGTTTCGCTGCCGTATAACAACAACGGTACCAACAGTGCATTGCACAATCACATCAATGCAGTTGAAGCTCCGTTAACCCTGTTACCGGCAGCAATACTTCTTTCGACATCCATCTCGTATCTTCCATCTCTGCTGGACATACTTCCCGAGTATACCACCTCTTTCACTTGTTCTAATATCTTACCATTCACATTGACATCGCATTCCGTCCTCCCTTCATTTCTTTCAGACACCACAACCTTTGTCTTACTCGCATAAAAATCAAACCGAATCGAATAAAAATCTATAATAAAATAATTTTCAGATTAGGTTCCTTTGATCTATTGGGTAGAACAGAACAGAAAAACAGCACGAGTTATAAAACGAGTAAGTAATATGACATAGTTACAGTATGTTAATTATATATACTATAGCTGCACACCGTGCCCCGCACCGTGCTAGGGTAGGCGGAGGGAACCTCGGGACCTAGTGTTATGGTCCCGTTCCCATTAAGAAACTTCCATTCCCCACTTTACACCAAATTCTGGCATTACACAACTTTTATAAGAAACTTAGTACATTTGTTAAAAAACTAACGTGACTAATTCTCTAATTTCTTACTAATTTAATTTAAATTATTTACTTGTTAAAATTGTTTTTAATTTAAACATATAATATATATGTAAAAGAAGTTAATGATACTTCTTTCACATATGACATTGACGTCTCTTAAAAGCTAAGGAGAAAAATATATTTTAATATTTAATTAATACGAACTGGTGAAACAATAGCTTTAAATGTTGTTTCTCTTTTCAGGCGAGTTTGTGATAGATTAAGGTTAAAGAATATTTGTAAAAGTGTGAACATTTATTTACGTAATAGGTAAATCTCTTTTCAGAACAACTCAATTCTAGTTATAGTTTTACTGTTCACCCTAATATTCAAGGATAGTTATAAAACACATTATACAGGGTGGAAGAGGCAGCGCTTCTTTTATTGAAACTGCATATAGGGTAATATATTTCAAACCCACACCTAAGAAATTAATCAAGGTACCTCAACAGTTTGGACGTAGGAATTTTTTTTTATTTCACGATTTTTATCCATACCTGTATTTCGTGTGACGCACACATACGTTTGCGACGTTTCCGATTTGACAGGTAAGTGTGGGCGTGCCTATGTTATACTTTACAAATGGCGTTTTATTTTAAAACGATAATTTTATTATTTATTTTGTTTGAAAAAATAACTTTTTCATTTTTGGGAATTATTTTTTTTCCGAATTATATTAGGCTTTTATAGAGTAGTTAAAACTGTGGTTTCATTTAAAGTGGTGCTGACAATTCCACCCTGTATATATATATAAATAGTATATAAATAGTTCATAAGCTTGCATAAATAAGTGTATATAATTGGCACATATTACAAAACTACAATTTTCCAAGAGAAAGGAAAATTAACGTAGGTTGGTTACGTAAAAAATAACGTAAAAATATAACGAAATAAGTATGTATTAGGTCCCTGAATTGGTGCTCATTTATTTAGTTTTTAGATTAAAGTAACAAATATACATAATTTATAATTATTATAATATGATTTCGCTTCAAGCATATTAAAAGCAATTAAAAATTTATTATGAAATTTCAATTAAGTATTCGCACAGCACTATTGGATTAAAAGCTCCGCTATAGAAGTATATAATTTTTAATATTTATTAATAGAGCAGGAGCATGGCATCTGACTGTAAATGCAATGTTCTATGCGGGTTCTATTCCCACTCGGGGAAATGAATTACTTTAATTTTGTTGCTCTGGGACCAAGATGTAGAGCAGCATTAATTTCAATCACTCAACACACTAAACAATGATATGATTCAATATGTGATCATTTTCTTTGATATCTTTTACACAACATTTTTTATATAATATATTTGTACAATTCTTCTTTTTTTCATACAAATAAAACCTACCTTATTGCATTAAAAAAATACATTACTCAATACATTATATTATAAAGAACAAATTTTTATTATAAATTATTTATTTATACATTCATCCATCCATCCATTTCGTAGACCTAGAGTTAAGGCACTCTTCCCATTGAGACTGACTTCCATTCCCCACTTTGTGTCGAAATCTAGAGGCACTGCCTGTTGAGTACCGCAACCCAATAGTGTGCTTAAAATATTGAATATTTAATTTGTCAAACCCCCAACCCACCATGATTATAGTCGCACATTTGTGTTTCTGCGTCATGACAGCCTCCATAATTTAATATATTTTTTTAATATCTATACTATCAATGAAAAATTAAAATATTCATTATTTTGATAAGAGGTTTTACTCTTAATATATTTTTGTGTTACTTTTCTACTTAATTATATATTTTGAAAAAAATTGCAGATACAAAATAAGAGGAATAATTACATTTCGCAAGTGCCTACTAATAAAAGTTTTATTTTATAACCAAAACCCAAAGGCATAAACTGTCCAAATATAAGAAATATCTAAATGGACTAATCAGTCAGTCAATCAGTCAATACTTTGTCTTGATACAACTGTCAAGAGCAAGGAAATGATCACAGCTCCTTCTCCCTAATGGGAATCCAACCCCCCACAATGGAGTATATTAATATAAAATATTTTTATTGATTAAAAAAAACTTATAAGCATTCGCATAGCCATATGCCAGATTTTTTTTTTTCTGGGGTTAAATATTATTATATTTTAGTAACAGTTTACATGAAAAAGTTCACATATATATTATAAAAAAATACAATAATAAATATTTTTTTTCAAAAAGGTTAATATTATTATTTTTTGCAGCAATGTTATTATTATAAGAATCTTATATAAGACTTAATTTTTTAAGTGCAATGTTAAGGACTAAATTATACTAAATTTATATTAATTATTAAGCATTAGTTTGGCTATATTCTTCATATATATGTTGATACTAAATAAAATGTTAGTTTATTTAATAATTATAATATTATCTTATATATTGTCTACATATTTTACAATTATATTTCCTAAGATCAATATCTTATGAAACATAACCTCCAAGATTAGAATAATAAAATATTTTTAGAAAATATATTATAATATATATAAATTTCACATTGTCTAGTCCCTTATGTAAATATATTAAACATAACAAAATTAAATTATAAGCTAAACTATGTAAAGAATTATTTATTTCTAGCCTTATATGCTGAGTACATATTGTGAATATTTGTTTATTGTAATCTGAAGGTTGTATTTTTACTAGATAGCTCTTTCAACAGAAAAAATATGTGTTTTCTATACAATATGACATTAGGAAGTGAATTGTGATTATGATTTCTTAGTAGTCAGAAAATTTTGACCGTGAACAAAAGGAACGGGTTCCAGTCCCACTAGATTTCCATTAATTTTCTTATGTTTTTTAATAATATTATTGTAAGTTGCAAGAGAGTTTATTTCAGAGAAATATATAAAATTGCCTTATAGTAAATTATTTTTTTAATAAGTTGTATAGATTCTTTTTATTTCATAATAGTTGTATACATGATTTTATTATATTATCTGTATTTTCAGTTCCACTAAGATATATTAAGTATGAAAACAAAGCTCAACATGCAATTAAAACTATTAAAAATTATCATCCATAATTTCACCAAACATGAAGCCACTTACTGTATCATTTTCCTCCTTTAAGGCTTGATAGAGTTTGTCCCTTTTAGTGATAAGTTCGTTTTGTTGTTGTATCAAATCCAAATGGTAAATAAGAAGATCTTTGAGTTTTTTATTTTGGTTTACAGCAACTGTCAACTGGTCGGCCAATTTCGATACTTCAGGAGTTGAACTCGTATTTTTATCATCTACCGTAACACAATACGTTGATATTTCAACTTCCTTTTCGAGCTGAAGAGGCGGCCGCCTCTCAGCACTTTGTGAGTGACATGCGTATATGTGATCGAAGGGAAAACTCAGCAGACCGTCTTTCGATTCCAATTGATTGAGGGTGGACAGTTCCGCCGAGAAATTCACCAAATTCGTTTCATTTACACTATTGCGACTGTTCATTTTTATGAAAGCCAATCGTAAATCACTTACGACAAGCCTGCCGGCTGTCAAAACTTAACTACACGAATTTAAATCTGTTCGTATCATTACAACGGTTAATCTTTTCACTGTACACCGCAAATCTCTTAGTGAGAAGAAAAATATTGATATATTCATCCGGTATTACATTGTCAAAACATCGACAAATCTACGTATTATACTCAACTAGTGTTTTAATCTGACATTTCATTCACGCACATGTAAAATGATAAAAAGATGCAACATAAAAATAGTTGCGACAATAAAAAAAATATAATAATTTAACACGGCGGAAGACATTCGAATTAGTGTAAATTATAATTGAATTGTTGTTTTAATTACATCACTTTATTATTATCAATACTTTATGTCAGTAATAAGTCCATAGCAAAATTCAACGTCTAGCGTCAAGGCGTCAACCGTAGACATTTGTTGTTTTTTATTTGTTTTGTTCGAGGTCCCGGCTATGGAGTTTGAAGAAACAGCCGCTTGCTCGCAACCATAGACAAAAAAATATAAGTAAATATTAAATTTTAAATAAAAACATTTATTGTTTTTCGAACAATTTTAAAACGATAATTATTTTTGATAAACTTTAATATAATATATTATGGAATTACAGTAATACGTTAAGAAATCACTATTTGTGGTTATTCTTTCTCAATAATGCACTTAAATTTATATATTCCAATAAAAAATCATAGTCACGTCGACAAATAATATTATCTTTTTAAAATTTTACTTAGTTATGACTTATATAGAGCTAGTCAATAATTTTTAAAATTAATTCTACTAAAACATCATTTCGAGTTCTGCTATCTAGCGCCACTGGCGCATGTGCACAGACAACGTATAACAAAATCAATATCTGTATAGATACAAGTACGTCATCGTTTAAACATTTATAAGCCGGTATATCAACATTTAATTCATTTCAAAATCTACCTACATACAACAAAATAAATTAATAATTGACAAAAAATATTATACACAAAACATATTATTAGCTAGAGTATGTTAAAATAAATCCTTAAATTTTCCTTGAATAAATTTTAGCGTGCATTCCGTTGTAAATTAACTCTGGCCACCTACAAAAATAAGTGAGATATTAAAGGTATAGTGCGGCCTGCGTAGCAAAAAGCAACCGAGCTAACGACGTCACGTTGCGAGTTGCAAATCGGCGCTTGCGTACACCTACATACTCGTAGCACACGCTATAACTCGTTGCGCTCACGCGGTTTCGCTATATATTTAATTGTTTTTTTAATAGTGAAACTATAAAATGGTTAAGTAATAACATATTATCTATATATATATTTTTAAATGTATTTTTTTTTATATAATAATTTATATTTAAAAATGTAAAATTGATTCACTAATTTAATAAAAGTATATCATGTATTATCTATGTGTACGAACTCCAATGAAAAAACATCCTAAAAATATTTTTTTACTAGGTATATAATGTAATAAATATTCGGAAAAAATAGGCAAAAGTTATGAAAAGAGCAGTTTGTTTTACGGCGTCTAGTTGTGGTCTTTGTTGTTAAGATAATTTCGTAAAGTAAAACAGAAACAAAAATTTCAAAAATGTGTAAAATTTTATCTGGTGGTTTAACTTATAGATTTTTTATCGCGGAATTCTCGCGGCATAGAGAATTACACGGAAAAAACAGAGTTTGCCGTGTTTACTGTTCACATACCTAAATAGATATGAAAGAACTAACAAAACAAATAACATATTTCTATTGAATACGACAATTTTTGCGAGGAAAATTAAATGAGACATTTAATATGTATAACAGTATAAATATATAACCATACCATAATAGACAACCAATTTTGCGAAACCACCTGAAAGCTGTCTTCGTACATGCAAGTACTGCCATTCTGTGTTTCTCTTCATTGTGGATTCGGTCAGCTAAACAGACTCCGTACCTTTCTTTCATTCTTCTTCTATAATACTACTACATACTAGGCGAGCGTTTCGCTGTCGCTGCCGTTGCTGGTACCGATGTCTTTATATTGCATCAGTATCATTGCATTGTTTACGGCCTAAGGTACAGCTATGCTGACGTTTCTCCATCTCATCAATGCAGCTAAGGGACTGTTAACTCTGTTACCGACACTGATACGTGTTTTCACATCAATTTCGTATCTGTAAACATACTTCCGTCTCTACTAAACATATTTTACAAATAACCATTCAAGCTGATCTTGCAGTTCGTTCCTTCTTTCAAATACCAGAACCTTTGTTTTATTTGCATTCAGGCTTAGTCTTAGATATTACACACAGGCTGAGTGATCTCTGTAAAAATATTTTACAGCCTGCAGCACAGATCCGCTCACACTCTACCAGGATAGTATTTCCCATAATGTCTTTCTCACAATCCTATCAAACGTCTTTTTCAAAACCACAAAAGCATAGAAAATCTTTTAGTTTACGACCAACATTTTTTTCGTAAGCATGCAGATGGAAAATCTGATCCATACATCCTCTTCCAGGTCTAAAGCCTCCTTGGGCCTCCCACAACAGTCTACCGATTTTTATACACATTTGTTTGAATATTTCATTATTTAAACCATATAAATATTATCATATTACCTTATAATGATCAACATCAATACAATTACAAATAGAAGAATTTTTAAACTTAGAAAAGATTCACCGCCTAACCAGGGCATGCAGAAGGAACCTAGTATCGAAAATCAAGGAAATTTAAATAATTAATTCCCTCTAGTTAGTATAGAACCCACAACCTTTGTGCTACGTAAGAGTAAGGCCGCGTTAATGAATGGAGTCTTAACACTAAATTCCTTCTGCTATATGGAGGATACAGCTAAACAAACAAATATTAAATAAGTTTTATATTATAAGATAGAAGACGAAAGTTTATAATAAATCTGGTGGCGCTACTATAAGCGTTAAATTTTAATTTACTTATATTTTCAAAAAATGGCAGGATAATTTTAAATTTGTAATTTTTATTTTAGTTTAATAACATCAAAAGAATAAATCACTGTCTTCTCACGGTGGGATGCACTGCATCTATAATATGACTCCCAACCAGCTATAATAGCATGATTATAGAAGAGATATTTTTTCAATGAAAGGCCTATTTTATGTAAGTTTAATGATATAAGTAAGTTGCAATTTGTAAGTTGCATGTTATCACATTGACATTCATTCTTCATTCATTGCAACCCTTAACATAGAAAATATAATGTATATTGATTAATACAAGTAATGAACAGTTTATCTTATTAGATTATTATCATGCGAGCGTTAAGAGAGATTAAGAGAGCACATCAGGTTAAGATACTCCGTGGCCAACTTTCTGGAGAAATCTAATTCGGAGCGAAGAATTCATTTCATTAAAATAAATATTTCACTTCCTCCAGTGGGCATCGAGCGTTACGACAGGCCTCGATAATATTAGTATAATAGAATAATATTTTGTCAATACTTACAGAACCACGGCGTGCAGGCCGTTGCAGAGGTGACCTCGAGTTCCTTAGTACTTGCCCGTAATTAACGGGAGACAACTCACGACGTATCATTCTGACGCTGCTAGTCTCTTTCCATACTCCTGAGGATAGGCTAGGGCTCGCGCAAGGCTGTTCGCTATCAGCCTACAATTTTACTTATATATTACCAAGTAATCATATAAATATTACCGAGTAATATTCATTATTAGTTGGGTAAGAGCGGTTGCTGACAATCAACCTGGAATTCGTTTAGAAAAATTATTATTAATTAGTTATTAATATTAATAAGTAATAAAGAAAGTGAAGAAAATATTATATTCTATCTAAAATTGAAAGATTGGGTTTTAGTGCACAGACACATCTAGAGCTAAGTGAAAATAAATTTACTGAGATTGCAAGACTTCATACGTATAAATAATATCCGTTGATAAAAAAAGGTTAAAAATACTCTATTTTATGTTTATATAATAAAATATAATAGAAATAAACAAATAAACCAACTTCATAGCCCTGCCAATTAATAGGTATCAAAATATAATAAACACGTCCCTTTCAGACCTGCGTGGAGATCGATATCTCAAAAATCACTGAACCGATTTTGATTGATTTAGTCTGTTGCATTAGCTGGAATATACCTCGTCTGTTTTTAGAAACAATTAGGATAATAAGACTTAGTTTCCGAGAAATTTGTGGACAAACATACGAAACTTGCGAAATTAGCATACGTTCTTTAAAGCTTAAATAAATTATTATAGTCATTTGAGTATTCTATGATTGCAACAATATCACAAATACAAACTCGTACATGTAACACTAATGATAATCTCTTTTTTGAAGTCGGTTAACGAATAAAGTGCTAAAGATAGTAAAATTATAAAATTAAGCTAAAAACCTACGGATAAATCTTCGCCGTTAATCTTATTACGTTCAAAGTAGATTAATAATAATTTTATATATAAAATTCTTTACATTTCCACCATCATAATAAGATTATGAATAAAATATATATAGGTATATCTACAGATTACGAAGATCGGGAACACTAATTAGTGTTAAGACATTCCGTTCCCCACTCTCATTGATATTTCAAAGACATTGTGTATTAAGTTTCGGACCTTAACGCTACGCTTTTTCTAGCAGAGAGTAGAAATGAAAACATTAACTATATTATTTTATTCTATCAATATACAAATATATGTTTATACGTAATATTTAAATATATACGTTTTTAATTGAAAAATTTTCAACGCACTTGATTTGAGAGGTTTACCGGCTTAATAAATTAAACTGAATATGAGAACGATGGTTTATTAAGGTTGTATTATAATGATTTTTGTATTATAATTTTATGTGAAATTAAAATACGTTGTAGTGACATAACACTTTATTCTCTAACATATGTTGTAGTCATATTAATAGATTAAGAAATAACGAATAAGAAAGACAGATCTATTCTATACAATATTTGTAATTTGTAGATTTAAGCCGACAACCTTCAAGTACAAAGGGAACTACTGTCTTTGAATTCTTATGCGGATTTCAGCCAAGATCGAGCTCTATGGAAGCTATTTTGCCTTCAGAAATCTGATAGTAGCACACAGGAAAAAAATCCTGGCCTTTTTATATCTGAGGCATTGTGATCCAAGGATATCATTGAAGCTTGGCCCAAATAGCGGGAGATCACATTGGCCGTGTGGTCCGCGATCGCAAAAGAGCAACCTGCGACCAGTTGCTTTTCACAAACACACTCAGAAGCTTCAAGTCATAGGAAATGAAGACGCACTCCAAGAGCGTCGATCGATCGGAGTGTCTTAATACTAAGTTCCCAGGTTCCCTCTGGATACCCTGCCATATGCGGGATACAGCGTGAAGCTGAAGAAAAATAATTATAATATAATATTATCTAATAATTACTTCTCAACAAGTCGACTTATTGAGTTGAGCTAGTTATAATACCCGTATAATACTTTAGAGCACCCAATTAGGCACATCTACAATTTGTGTTAACAACGTTCAAAGGCTTACCTGCTATCGTGTGCCTTCGTACATTTTACATTTATTCTCACATACGTCTGGTTATTTATAGAGTAAAAGTATTATGTTTCTTATTATCTAGATTCTAGATCGATACATACTACCTATCTTCCTTTCTAACTTCACGCTGAATACACAAAGCAGGGTAGACAGGAACCTGGGAACCTAGTGTTATGTTGTTAGTAGTGCATAATTTTTTAGAGTGATATCAAATATAATAAGACATGGGGTGGCGAAGCTTTCTCTAATCATATAAGGAGCTATTCATTTAGTTAATTGAAATTCAAAATATTCGTTGTCGAACATGTCACTGCCACATGAGGATATGCATGAAGAGCGATAGAGGTATGCAGACACCGTAGCACTTGTCTCTTCTTTCTTTCTTATTATCCCTCTCGGAATAAAGCAGGCAGGATAAAACCAGACCAACTGAACCGACCGTTAAGTGCGAGTCAGACTCCCTTGTCGAGGATTAGGAGGAGGGAAGAACAGCTTATAAAAATTGCCAAACTTAAGTTTACACGAATATGCACTCATTTTGTATGAAATTAACTACAAATATAGGTTTGTAATTTTTTTTCAAAGAGTTTTCTCGCCGTGTCTCTCTGCTATATACGAAAGATGATATGAAACTAAAAGAAAATTTATTCCAATTCAACTACTTAATTATTTACCTCAGAAGGGCTATAAGGCTAAGGCTAAGAAAATCGAATAGAAATCTTTATATTCAAACAAAATATACATTAAATCGAAATTTTAGGTTTAAGGTTTATCCGTAGGTTTAATAATATAATAAAATTCGGATCAAAAGACAAAAAATAAAAATTATGATATATGTATATATGTGTTGTTTGATTGATTGTCAGTTTAGTATAAAACGCATGTAGCACAGACTAATTATTGCTTTTCGTATCTTTAATTTCATTTAACAGATTTTTTTTTTCAAATATGTATTGTTTAATTCTAAGTAGGTATTACTTAAAAATTTAATTAAATTAGTCCAGTAATACTTGCGAGTTACGAAATAAAAGTGAAATTAGTAAGAAAATTGAGGAAAAAAATCTATATACGAGAAAAAAACGAATTAGTGAAGTGATTGAATGAACTAAATTTCACTAACCTTAGTTTAGCTTATCTGTGCTCCGGTGCTAAAAATATTATTAGTACTAAATTATTTAAAAAAATGAATGTATTGTGTGAAGAATATATGTTTGGTAAAAATATATATAGATAATTATAATAATATTATATATAAAGTTTATATAAAAACTGATAGTTAACGAGAATGGTATTGAAGTTCTCAGTACCGCGTTTGGTGTACTTTTGTCAAAAAAAAAAAAAGAAATAAATATAATGTGGATTATACAGAGATGGAAGTCTCAGCGCTCCTTTTACGGGACCAGCATATAGGGTAAAATATTTCAAATAATAAAATATAAAATAAATAAATAAATCAGCATCACATTGTATCCCGCACACAATAGGGAAGGCAGAGGGAACCTAGTGTTAAGATACTACGTCCCCACTTTCTGCCGAATTCTGGAGGACTCGCTCTGGCAATCAGGCAAAGTGCGGCGTAGTAGAAGAAGAAGTGGACAACAGAAATGTTTTAATTAGGAAGTGAGTATTTAAACACTAGGTTTCCAGGTTTCCTCTGCCTATTCTCATACGAGCGGTATAGGGCATCAAGAAAAAAAAAATAGACACAAATACCTAAAAGTATCGACAAAATATACGTTTTACTAGGAAATACTTCAAATATAATATTTACAAAATTTTCTTTTCCAAGTAAAAATGTAATACACTGTACAGTTTTGCCATTAATATGTGTTAAATTAATGAAATTTCACCCGACATTAAATTTCCTGTAAAGCTCTTGAAATAATAAAGAAATAATTCAAATAATATTTATGAACCTTTAAATATATTTTTGTGCTTCACGTTGAATCCCGAATATAGCAGGGTAGACTGATGGAACCTAGTTTAAAGACATTTCATTCTCACTTTTCTAAACATTTTTCGGGATACCCACAAAAGTGATCGCAAATTCGTTTGAGTGAACTATAAAAGTGGATATCCCTTTTTTCACCGTTTCTGTATTAGTTTCGAGTGACCCTCTCTTTGCTTCCCTACGCTCCCCGAGGAACCTACATACCAAATTTCAGTATTCTCCGTCGCTCACACAGTTCCGCCCGTGCGTTGTCCGTTAGTCAATCAATAGCGGAAGTGTTTTATTTTTTTTAACTTCACACTATAACTCGCATATAGCGGGGAAGGTAGAGTGAACATTGGAACCTAGCGTTAAAACACTCTACGTTGTAGTGGTGGAACTCAACGAGAGGAAAATATTAAAATGAAAATATTAATATTTTATTCCCTAGAGTAGGACTTAAACGCATGACCGTCACGTTTACTGTCGCACGCTTTTACTCTCCTCGAAGTTTTATATATATTCTACATATATATATATTGTTTTTTGTTCTATTTTTGTGCAGTACTTAGTTAGTTACGCTTAAATTTTTTTTTAATGCATTTTTTTATATATTTCACATTATTTTACAAACAATAATATCTATAAACATCGCGTTTAGGGACAAAGAAATTTTGGCACACCGCCAATCAGTGCCCACGGAACTCCACGATTGCGTAGCCATGAAAATAAACGTCTATGAATAAATTCTTACGGTTTACACATTCACTCAGTTCCAGTATAGAATACTGGGTGCTATTTGTATAGAGAAATAAAAAAAAAATACAAAACTGGCTCATCAGTTCTGGATATCCTACCACCCACCAGCTGGTAAGTATTCATATAACATATTATTCCAAGCCAACACAAATATACCGTATTGTTTTACGTTACGTCAGATAATTCGGCAATTTTAATATTAATTAATTTTCAATACACGAACTACAGTGTGTGTTGCGTACAGCGGGTCGCTCGCTCGCTCTGGAAAATCACGTTCATAATAATTATTACATGCAAATACACACAATGGTCCTTCATTACCGCTGGCTGTACTAGCCAGGTGCACACGTGCGTCGAATATTTAACCAAATCATCTTCAACATTGTAAACTACCCCGAAATTTGGAAATGGCCCGCGGAAGTGTTTGGTTTGGTAGTTTTGAGGATACATATTAATTGAACATTTTCAAGCGAATTTCATATTGAACTACTAATATTAGAGTAACGTCTTTGTTATTTTGATCTATAAAAAATCCCGCACACAGGAGGGTAGGCAGAGGGAACCTAATGTTAAGACACTCCGTTCCCCACTTTCTGACGAATTCTGGAGGCATTGCGTGTTGAGTGGCAGAACTCAACGCCGCGCTTTGCCTATATTTTTATCTACAAACTATAGATGTATCTGTCGGTCTGCGATTTTAAAGGCACTAAATTATTTTGCACAGTATATGCACATATGTACTTGCATATCTGTAATGGACTTTAGGCGAGAGTTAAGCTTTTAAAAGGAACAGGGCTGATGAGCAGTCATGTGGTTCTATGTAACATTATTCAGAAAATCGGAAAACTAGACATAAAATGGAAATACCTGTTTTTTACCAATTCAATTGGGATTTCGAGAAATCCTCTCTTACTCCTACTCTAGCTATGGCTAGTAGAGTGTGCGTTGTTTAAACAATCACTCAGTAACACAAGAATTTTCTGATTATATTTAGATTCTAATTATGAATATTTGATATTTCTTTAAGCCAATTATAATATACTCTTTGAAGTGTCTGAGAATTAAAAATACTAACTGAACTGCAATTCAATGTATATAACTTTAAATACATACAAATTAATAATGATATCATACATATGTATATAATAATAATACAAAAACAATAATATAACAATAATAATATAACAAATATTAAATAAAGATTATCCACAACGAGAGCATGCATAGATATCTGTAATAGATAACATGTTAATTTCATAGATTTGATTTATTTTCATTTCTCCACTATGGTAAACAAGCGCAGCGTATTTCCACCATTCAGCTCATTCTGTGGGCGGCACGAGAACAGAGTGTCTAAGCACTGGCGTACATATCTAATATTTCAGAAAAACAATACTCTATACATTAATTGTCGTATTTAAGGTACAAAACACACCTCTAGTGGTGATGACACGCCACCCATCCCGGAGGAGGAACTGGAACAACAGAAAATTGAACATGAGAAACAATTACAAAAAGTAAGCGATATTATAAAGACTAACTATAATACTACGAAAAGTTTGTTTGATTGGATGCGGTAATCTCAAGAACTAGTGGTTGGAATTGAGAAAATCTTTTTGTGATGGTCCGTTTTGGGCAAAAGAGGGAACCCCCCTCGAGGGATTGATTTATTCATTAATATGTTCGTTTCTTCGCTCTGGCACGAAAACAAAATCCCGACGTTGAATTTCGTCACTCAAC
Source organism: Heliconius numata (assembly GCA_016802625.1). Classification (NCBI taxonomy): domain Eukaryota; kingdom Metazoa; phylum Arthropoda; class Insecta; order Lepidoptera; family Nymphalidae; genus Heliconius; species Heliconius numata. The sequence continues at coordinate 220,235 of JAEBDU010000087.1, forward strand.
ACACAATGGTAACTCTGTGCTCTGGTACAGTGAGCTACATCGAAACTATTAACTAAATCAATTTCACGTTGTATCTCGCACATAGCAGAGTATGCAGAGGGAACCTACTGTTAGGAAACTCTGTTCCCCACTTTCTGTCGAATTCTGGAGGCATTGCGTGTTGAGTGACAGAACTCAACGTCGCACTTTGCCTCGACACCAGAGAGAAGAAATGGAAATTAAAACGTTAATAAATATTTCACTTCCTCGAGTGGGGATCGAACCCACGACCGTCGCGTTACAGTCACACCACAAGTATTCCGTATTATTATTAATTATTAACAAACCTCAATCACTAAACAGAAATCAGTGGTATTAGTATTTAATTATAAATGTTTATTATGTTCTATAACGACGTAGTTATTATGTGATTATGATTGCTATTGTCACAGATTTGAAAATTAATTAACATAGAAATATATAATGTAACGTAATATGACGGAAATTATCATTTAGTTCAGCACTTTTTATTTGGAAAAAGTCTTTTTCCCATAAAAATACAATGTATTGACATATATCGCTACAGTTACATTAAAAGTCATGTCTGCTAATATTGAAAAAAGGAAACTTTTCAAAAATTTAATACTAAAATATAAATTTAAATTGACTGAAAAATACACAACGAGCTGAATCTACGCAAGCTGTCTCGGAAATTATTAGGATGCAACGTTTGTACATTAAACTGTTTCTCATACTCTCCTAAAACTAAGATTAAAGTGTTTAATATTCAATAGTTTCGCGCTTTATGGCATGGTAGGCAGAGGAAACCTAGTGTTAAGATACTCCGTTCCCCGTTTTTCCTCCAATTTACCAGACATTAGGTGTTTATTAGGGGAAGTCAATCCCATGCCCACCCAATGAAAATAATTCACGAGTGGAAATTGAACAACCATCGCGCTTCTCAATACAGAATTCATATATTAATGTTTGAAATACCAAACACCAGGAAAAAGAATGTCAAGCGAGAGAAGCAGAAGAAGTTAGGAAGTTGGACATAAAACTACTCCACCAACGCGCTATAGAGGCTGAAGAAGAACATAGGCGAGAGGTAAGTAACCAACCAAACTCTATAAATTAACTTCTAAATCCAGATATAGTGCTAATAATTGGAAACTGGAATTCATCATTTAACCCAATATTCCATCAATATTCGATAAATTTCTGCAAACTTACTAGAGCATCTACTGTACCGTACTTAATCGTTTTAAATTGCAAGAGGAAAATGGTAGATATTTATTAAAGTAAAAATTAGAATGAATTATGCAGTTTCACTGTATGTTGTAAATTTAGTTCAATTCCCAGGTATCGCCCAAACTGAACGTCGTCCCTGGTCTTGATCTATAGGATAAAAGGTATAAAAATAAAGCAATTATTCGCCAGATTGCTGAAGCAGTGGAAGAATTGCGCGGTCTAAATACATCTTGGTCACACCATAGATTATGTGATCTGCAAAGGCAAGCAGCAAAATGGCGTCACAGCCGACCCTCCATACCAGACACCAGGCACTACCGTGTGGGTAAAACTTTTCAAAAATTTAATCTTTTATGACAACATAACATACTTTTCTATTTTTTGTTTCGATACTTAGGGGAATTGTGCTTAAGATGACATACTTTTTGTTTGAAGACAAATATTTCAGATAAATAAAGTGATCTGAGAACAGCATATTGCGTATACTATTATATATTTCATAATCAACGAAATTATTTTAGTTTCAGAACAATCATCTTTCAAACATCATAAAAATAAACAAAAATCCCACTTAGGTCGGCCAGTGTAAGACGACATATCTACAGGGTAAAATGACATACTTAGTATGTGGCATAAAAATACCATCATTATTTGTCGAGCATAGTTCACAATTAGTTTCTTCTTTGCTGGGGGGCTTTAAACAGTATTAAGGCCAGATTCATATATGTTGCAAATTTAATGAGGTTGGATTCCGTTATCAGACACTTCCTTTTCCAAAAGGGAAATAAGCTTCATCACCTGCGGCAATTGAATGCCCTTGCTCTAGCAGCCTTATCCATGTCTTCTTGTGACCAATATATATTCGTTTGTAATTGTCAGGCATTTTGTCGGCGCTAATAGTTTCATCAATATTGGTAGTGTGTCATCTTATCATAGTATGCCATCTTGAGCACAATTCCCCTAAATCTCGTTGAAGTTAAATGTTAAAAGACTGACGCATTTTAAATGGACCTCCTTCTAAATGACTTTTTAGTGGGTCTATTTAAAATCCCAAGCCTACCACACCAGAGATTAAGATACAGTCAGTTCATTTTGCAAGAATCCAGGCGGTACGATTGGCAAGTAAGAAATCATTGACGGTAGTTTATTGTAATAATTTTATCAACTGATAGAGGACCACCTCAATCTACCGGTGACCACGTATTACTGCAAAGTGTTCGAAACGTTTACGCTTTCCATAAAAATGTGAAAAATCACCGAAGTCAAAGATGTTATAATGACTTACACATTTCATTTTTTATTCCATTCCTAAATTATTGACAGTTATATCTGACCGTGTTCTAGTGCACCAGACTGTATACTAACTTTAACTTCCATTATAGTTTAAAAACCGGTACCCCAAAATATCGACCTTTGGGATCAATAAGTCTAGATCCGAAATAGCCTAGACCATCGTTATTCAATTATTCACAGCAGCGAATACTAACTATGTCGAACACGAACTGAACTGTTTTTGACAAGAAGTGGCACTGCAGTAAAATAGGGTAGTTTTAAAAACAAAGGGACTTCTTTATGGCAACCATGTGTATCCCACTCTGTATTTTTGTTAACTGGTTGAGTATCTTTATTAATCTTATAAATATTAGTCGTGAATAATCATGGCTTAGCAAGACAGCGTCTGGTTATAAGTGTGATTATTGTAGGTTCAAATATCCACTTAATATTAATTATTTCCATTTTCCAGCTCTGGAAACACACAACTTTTCGACAATTGGGCAAAAAATGGAAAAACACACAGAGAGAGAGAGTTAAAATATAGAGTGTTCTAACACCAGGTTTTATCTGCCCAGATAAACTGTAAAAGCTTGAAGCTGTTCCCTTTACCTAAAATACTACCCTAATAAATAAAATACCTATGTTGCAGCCTAATAAAACAAAATGTGCCACCGTGTCAGAGATATTGGAGGAATAAAAAAAGTAATATCTTTTTTTCGAACAAAATATTACTTCAATACAAACTTCATTATTAATGTAGCTTAGCTTTTTATTCCCACAACTCAACACGGTGCATTAAAGTTGTAAAACTATTTAAAACTTCTAGATAAAAAAATATCTGGGACGCTCATGATTTAGTTTATAACGACTTTTGTTTTATAAAATAACTAGCCTGATCCTCCGGCTTCGCCCGTAGTCTAAATGGAAATAACTAAGAATTGTTTTGACACCTGACAACATTTTAAATACCCAAGGTAGCTTTGATAGTAAATACAGAGGGTTAAATGGAAATAACTAACGTGACATGCTGAGGTCTGTGGTGGCAAAGTGGCACAAGTATATGACTGCAAACGCGAGAAGTTGTGGGTGCGATTTCCATTCGAGGAAAAGAAATATTTAAATTTTCATTTTTTAGGGTGGAATCCAAGCGCGCCGTTGAGTTCCACCATTCAACACGCAATGCATTCACTAGGCTCCCTCTGTCTACCCTGCTAAACCCTGCATGCAGGATACAGCGTGAAGCTAAAAAAAATATAGCTTTAATAAGTGGAGTAACGAACACAGAAAGAATTTTTCAATACGAACCAGCAGTTCTTAAGATAAGCGCGTTCAACCAAACAAATTCCTCAGCTTTATATTATTAGTATAGATGAGAAATCCTATTTGCCTAGTACAGAATGCTATGAAGAAAGCCTGCAGCGCTCAGCTAACGAAGCCGCAATCCAGTCAAAGTATGGGCGACGCTGAAGGCATCTTCATTAATCTATCGCGGTTGGGCTCTTGCAGAGGTAAGATTGCAATGTTCCAATTAAAATGCAGATTATTGTAAGTAAAAAAACAATTTTACGTTTTTTCCCACATAACACTTAGAGTAGGCAGAGAGAGCCTAGTGTTAAGGCACTCCGTCACCCATTGCATATACTACCCTGTTTTAGAGACATTACACGTTGAGCGGAGGAATACAAATAAATATAGAACTCTATGATCTTTAACTAAATATAGAGTGGGAATCGAATTCACTATCATCGCATTTGCAGTCAGGCGCTGTCCCACTGCGTCATGAGTCTCTAAATTGCTCTCTAATTGATAGGCACGTGTGCACGCTCCGTTCCCCACTTTCTGCCTGAATTTTTCGTGGCATTGCGTGTTGAGTGGCGGAACTCAACCCCGGGACTACATCCTCGAATGCGAAATAAAAAATATATATTAAGCACACTGCTTTTTATATAGGTACCACTAAATAACTGAAGTTATATGGTGTGATTTTATTTTAAGCCGTACTACAGAACACAAGTACATGTACCTATGTGTGTTTTTAGCTTCACACTGTATACATATAGCAGGGTATACATAGAGGGAACACAGTGTCAGGACACTTCGTTCCCCACGCGCCATAATATTTTCAAGATGATACGTTTTAAGTACAAAAATATTAATTCTCCTGAGTGAGGACGCTGTTTTACGGAACCACGACGGCGTTAAATGACGCGAACGACGGTCTTTAGTTTCCACAGATCCGTTAAAAAATAATCATATATCTTCCTTATCTCGTGCGCTATTCAAAATATCGAAATGCAGCTCCATTTAAATTCACATTTATGTTTTAAATCTATCTTTAGCATTTCACTATAGTGACAGCCATTCGAAAACATGAAATATACTGTCCGAATAATATTTGCTATTATCATAAGTTTTAATGAGTTCGTTGTATTTAAATAGCGTGGATAATTAAAATATTTGATAGAATAAATAAAGGACGCCAGAGGCCGTCGTGACACAGAAGAACTGTGTATAAGTGTAGACGCGACGTTTGTGGATTCGATTTTCACTCAGGGAAATGAATATTTAATTTGTTCGCTCTGGTAAGATGACAAAGAGCAGCTTTCAACACACAATGTCTCAATAATTTGGCGGTGCGTGGAAAGAGGAGAGTGGGACAATAGAGAGCAGAGACTATCTCTGCGTGACTCTTAAAACATTAAATGAACATCTAAAACATATAAAACAAATATAAGCTAAATAAAGCTGAACAACTTCTGGTGGTGAACGCTCACGAACAGGACGCTCTAAATACAGAATGAACAAAAAACTGAAACGAAATTTTCTGATCTGTTCTCGCAATACAGTGTTGGGTTTCACCTATATTTAGAGCAGTAAAAGTGAAGCCTAAAAAAAAGAGAATATATGAAATTTAACAGCGGGTTAGGTAATAATAACTTGTTGGGTAGGTTAGACCTTAGTATCAATACACAGAGACAATGATAGGTCTTTACCTACCTTTTCTCGTCATCTTCATTTCCAAGTCGGGAATCGAACCTCATTATTTTGATAATGTATTAAGTAATATTTTAATTATTGTGTACATATAGGTATCCGTACAAATACATGTCCGCTCTAGCTTTAATTGTTTCCTTAGGCTAATTTACCTTATTTTAAACAGAATCGTTATATCCTGTTTTCAATTATATTGTCTTTTACGATTTCCAGATGAATCTATAGACAGTGACGGATGCTGTGAAACACCGTGTTGTGAGCACACTGAGGAGTGTGGGGGATGGAGAGCCTCTGCCAACGACATCAGCCCTATTATCAAGCGTGATCTCGTCAAAACACCATCTTGTCCAGGGTAAGTATGAATTGATTGTAAATTTCCTTTATTTATTTATTGTATTTCAGTTTTACGCATTGGAAAAAGATAACCTAGTATTATGATACTCCTTTTTCCACTTTTTTAACTTTTAATAATTTATTATTTTCATTTAATTGCTCTGGTAGCGAGGCAAAGCGTGGCATTAAGTTCTGCCAGCAGCCTAGAGAATTTAGCGGAAAATGGGGGACAGAAGTATCTTATTGGGAACGGAGTGTCTAGCACTAGGTTTCCTGGTTTCCTCTGCGTATCCTGCTATGTGCGGGATACAGCGTGAAGTTAAAAAGCACTCTGACCACTAAGCCATATATTCTATAATTTATTTATGTTATTAGTGCATCTCTGTAGGGATACTTTTCCAAATTTTCGCTTAACAAAGAATCAGAATGATAATTTGGCAAGGGTTTTCCCGTTTATTATATTTGTTTTTAAAATCTAAATCATATTAAGGATAGAAAAACAAATAATTGACGATTTAGTGATATATAATTAATTCAACTCTCACTTGTCCGGTTTTTATATATTTACGTACGCTTTTATAGAACGAAAAGGACTAAAAAAAATTAAGTAACGACCTCCTAAGATTTACCAGTAAAATCTAATATTTAACAATATACGAGCTTTTACCATATTGATAATTCAAAGTGCTAAGTGCAAAGTGTTAGGTATAGGCTATAGAGCACATCCATTACAGAATATCTATTTAGGCGTAAAGTGGAATTCTATATTGAATATCAAATGTAGGTACAAGTTAATCTCGTCTTACTAATTGATATTATGGTAAACTAGAGCAGAGCTATCCCATAGACGTTATACGCATTAACAATCTGAAGTCAAAGCTAAACTTCTATTTCTCCTTCTCCTCCTCCTTCTCCTTTCTATTTCTATTCAATAGAATATATTTCAATAGAATAATGAATAGATCGATGGACAAATTTTAATTTCCAACTACATGTATCCCATATCACAAGGTCAAAGTTTTAATGTTTTGGTGCTGCTATTAAATAAAATATCTAAAAACCACTAGTGCGCTATAAAATGCTAGAAAAACTAAATATAAACCCATTATTATTGGTATGCTTGTATTGCCTTATGTTAATGTTTTTTCTTTTAGTCATGTATAATGAAGCCGTCTGAAAAACGTTAATTAATTGTCGATAGAAAAGATAGATTCACTATATTTGGCCCAACCACTTCGAAAGAAAAAAAAATTATAGCATCACGTTATATAACGCATATAGCAAGCAAGGCAAACAGAGGGAACCTAGTATTAAAATACTTCCTTCCCTTTCCATCAAATTATGGAGATATTGCGTGTTAAGAAGCGGAACTCAACGTTGTGCGCTATGTTTTAGTGTCAGAACGAGGTAAATGTAACTCACTGTCCCGAGTGAGATCGAACCCAGAACCGACACGTTACAGTCACACGCTTGTGCCGCTGTGCTACGATGGTCTTTATATATAACTTAAAGTATAGGCAGAGTATAGTTTACATTGAATCGGAAATTTCTCCTCGGGACTGGATTTAAAAGTTTCAATGAACGCTTAACTAACAACGTACACGAGATACAAGTTTGAATATTCGTCTGCTATTAAATTAACGATGAGAATATAGCAACTTGTCATAAATATTAGGTGGATTTGACCTGTTCATTCGTTTGGGAGTGGATTACTAAGAACCAGTATTTCCGTAGACCAGCTTTTAACCAAACAAACTATTTTGTTAGCCTCCTAGGATTCAGTCCTTTAGCAGGGAAGGCAGAGAGAACCTGAGAACCTAGTGCTAAGATGCTCCAATCTCATTATGAAATTTCTGTTCCCAATTTTCCAAACTATTCAGACATTGCGCATTGGGAATTGAACCCACAACCTGTCACACTTATAGTTATAGTAGTTTGCGCATCTGAGTCAAGACAGGCCTCATACAAACTCAACTCTTTAAAACAAATGGACTCTTTAACTTTATAATATTAGTATAGATAGATATATAGAACTACGAGTATTCGCAACGAACTATTCTTTTGTGGAGTTTATCTATATATATAAAAGGACTTGTCCTCACTGACTGAGGTAAGACGCACGCACAGCCGAAACCGCTGTGCGTAGAAACGTAAAATTTGGACAAAAGTTTACTTTCGTAATCTGGACATCCACTAAGAAGGGATTTTGAAAAATTTTAACCCTAAAGGGGTGAAATAGGGGTTCAAACTTTGTATGGAAAAAAATTTAAATTGGCACCGATTTTTATAAAATTTGTAATTTAGATTTTTAAAAGTATTTAATTGAACACGTGTTTCATCGTTTTCTAGAATTCTCCCCCTAAGGGTGCAAATAAGGGGTTGAAAGTTTGTATAGGTTTTTTTAAATCTTCACCAATTTTTATAAAATTTGAAATTCAGACTCTTAAAAATATATAATTAAACACATGTTTCATGGTTTTCTAGAATTTACCCCCTAAGGGTGCAAATAAGGGGTTGAAAGTTTGTATAGGTTTTTTTAAATCTTCACCAATTTTTATAAAAATTTATATTTAGACTCTGAAAAATATTTAATTGAACATATGTTTCATGGTTTTCTAGAGTTCACCCCCTAAGGGTGCAAATAAGGGGTTGAAAGTTTGTATGGAATAAATCTTTAAACCGCCACCGATTTTTATAAAATTTGAAATTTAGACTATTAAAAATATTTCATTGAACACATGTTTCATGGGTTATTAGAATTCACCCTTAAATACGCAAGCGAAGCTGCGCGCGTCCGCTAGTCTATATATATAAAATCAAAAGGTCACTCACTCATCACGAAATCTCAAAAACGACATGTGCTAGAAATCTCAAATTTTGCAGAGGAGTTATTTATAGGACGTAGGTGCTCGCTAAGACGGGAATTTGCAATATTCGACTTCTAAGGGGTTGTTTTTGGGGTTGAAAGTTTGTATGAAACTTCTTTACTACAAATGCTAGGAGTCTCAAATATTGCATGGACGTCACTTATAGGACGTAGGTTCTCATGGAGACAGAAATTAATAATAACGTAGTTTACGCAGGCGAAGCCGCGCGCGGGCCGCTAGTCTCCTATAAAAATCTAACTTAACTAACGTTTTGAATGCAATGTCAATGCGTTACTTCAAATATATATTTCTATACAACTCATAGAAAAGAAAGTAGAACAAAAAATCTATTTGAATCAAAAGTTTTCCACGAGACCCGTAGCGAAAGCTAAAAAAACTTATTTAGTACATTTCAATGACAAAAATGGCCAAAGTTTTTATATCCTTATCTGCTACCTAAAAAATATAGCTCTTTTCCGAATACGGTAAGCCTAAAAAGCCGTAGCGTTTTAACTCTCCCGTTAGAGATAAAGCGTTGAGAAATAAAACACAGGGTAGTGAGGACCTAGTGTAAAGACACTCCATTCTACGCTATCCAACGGATCTTAAGATATTTAGAGTGACGGAAATCAACACCGTGCTTTGTTTAGCCGGTGCGAAAATGCGATGGTGGCGTTTATGCGAGTGGATGTCGCACCTAGAACTATCATATTTACAGTAAAACGATGTTCCATTTCGTCCGATACAATACTTTATTATTATAAATTATTTTCTTCCTTCATTTACATTATAATAATACATTTTATTTCACTCATTCGAAATGTTGAGTTCGCAGTGTTGAGTTCCGCGATTCGATGCTCAATTTCTCGAAAATTAGGCGAAACGTACACAACGAAATTTCATATCACTAGATTCTACCTTATTCGTGGCGAAGTAGCACAGGCGTGCGATTGTAAGGGCGGTCGGTTCGGTTTCTACTCGGGGAACTACTACGAAAAGTGGGGAGCGGAAGTGTCTTAATGGGAATGGAGTTTCCCAACATTAGGTTCCCCTATGCCTACCCTGCTATACGTGGGATAGAACGTTAAGCTAAAAACACTAAAAGGTTCCAGTTAAAGGCTAGTTTCTATATTTTTATTTATTGCTTACTAGCGACCCCCTTGCGGCTTCGCCCGCTTTTACTACTGGATTATTCATATAATGTATGTTTGCAAAGCACTTAAGATAATGTGAAAATTAATTAAACTCTAATGCAACCCGCATTTTCGTAGTTTCAATAACGATTTTCCAATTGTTTTACACAGCAAGGATTTTTTAGTAGGTACTGTAATTTTAAATCTGTGCTACTAATCTTTTCAAGTACTTATTAAAATATTTTTAAATGACTATTTTTAGATAGTTAAATGACTATTTTTAAACGGAAGAAATTATAAGCAAAAGCCTACCTACTAATAACTACTACAAAAAATATGAAACCAAATATATCGCGCTGAAATAATACATTCAACTCTAATTATCCAATACGTGCAAACGCATCTAAATCTTCGTTGCTATAGAGGCAGGCGGGTTTTTTTTTTGAGCTTGTGGTTAATGCTGAAGAGGGTATTCTGTCCCTGATGAAAAGCAAGCACTACGTGGCTGCCTGTGAGGAAAATTAAATAGAATGCATTGTAAGGCAGCGAGGCGTTTCGCAGCAAGTATTTTTTGATATTGTGACAACTTCTAAAGTACTTATTAAAATGAAAAACAATAAGAAACAGTTTTGATCTACCTTAAATGGCCAGCGTAACTAATATACTTATTTATATGCAGAGAGTAAGGGATAAGTGAAACTTGACTCGATACGGCTGATGTGTCAACGGCGGGATGTGTCAACAATTAAATGCGTTTTTCTGTAAAACTATTTGCAATTTCGAAATAGTGTAAAAAGCAAATTTTATCTTCGTTTAACGTAGAAAATTAATGAAGTATTTTAAAGGATAAGGATTAATACCATTATGGAAAAATATGACTCACAATAAAAAATATATTGAAATTATTATTTTTAGACAGAAAAATGATCACTACACGTTATTCTTAAAAGATACGAATATGCTGTCGCGGACTTTTTTGTAGGTCTTATTAAAAGGAACAATACTCCAGTACATTTTTTTCATGTAGTACTTACCATTAAAGCAGCGCATGCGCGAAACTGTCTCAACGGGTGGGACTTTATACATATTTAACGTATTTATGTTAATTTACATAAGAATGTACAAATAATAAACTATATATAAACCTTCTACGAAAAATACTCGACCTAATGGTGAAAATCGCAACAAAATCCGTTGGGTGCTTTAGAAGAAGAAGAGTTAGAAACAACAGACAGACACGAAAAGCGACTTTGTTTTATAAGATATAGGATAGGATACAAAGGATTTTAAAAATATGCTTAGTTACCTTTAAGGTTAGATATCGAATTTGACTGACATATAATTTTAATTTTCAATTCAATAGAGATTTTATTTTGGTGACAACATTCATATTCGTATCTAATATTCCCCATATTGTGAATCGAACCGACAACCCTCGTTTACAGTCGTCGTCCAGTATTATAAAATATTATATACAAACCACTTATTTATAGTACAGGCGTCGTCTAAATATAGGTAGTAGTTATAGTAAGTGCTTTGTAAGCTCAAAGGCTTACCAAAGCTTGCTGCAAAGCGCGCACCAAGCATCCATCTCGTATTGCCGTCTGTGGCTCTGAACACGTTATCGGGATGTAATCTGATAATCTCCATATTATTATTATACTAGCTTTCGCCTGTGTCTTCGCCTCCATTAGGAAATAATTAAGATTTATGTGCACAAGCGACTAAACGCGACGGCTATGGGTACAAACCCACTGGTGGGAGTGAAATTTAATATTTTCATATAGTCGCTCTGGTGTAGTACCGCCACTCAACTCGCAATGCTCCAAGAGTTCAACAGAAAGTGGGGAACGGAGTGTCTTAATGGTAATGTCGGAATGTCTTAACGTGGAAACCATCCAGGCAATGTCACGACCTGGCACCTAGTTATAAATATAATGATAAATATAGGCAGCTAGTGCACACACTAGGTATTCCGATAACAATTTTGTGCGTAGCGTAAAATCAATGCACTGTAATTATTCAGATACGAGTACAAGCTCGGTATGGCATACATAGAGTATGTAGGTACTAAAAGTTATAGTATACTCATATTTTATAGTATGTTATTTGAATACGTTTGATTATAGACTAGTATTGAGAGGCTTATTTGCTGTATTCATAATTTCCAACTAGAATAATATTTCCTTGTAAATTAATATCTGAAAAGATTTGTATTTTAATTTTATAATCTGGAGACTTTTAGATTTTGTTATGCTTGAGGGCGTTGAGGGTTGTCTGCGATCCAACACTCGATATCTCGAAAATTAGAGTAGAAAGAGGAAAAGGGGGAATCTTAATGTTAGGTTCCCTGTGTTTACCCTGATATGTGAATAAGGCATGACGTGAGAAGCTTCTCTGTATTCTCGAATCTGTATATTTTTTGTTTAACTAATTTTTAATTAACATTGGCAGCAAAATAACATGCACACTGCAAAATGGTAAGAATGTGACAGTAAAAGATTTCAAAAACCTTTCAAGTAAGCTATCCATCTTGAAACAAAGTATAGCGAATTTGCATAGCGGCACATCAGGATGATCCATTAATTAACGGCCGTCACGTCGAATATTTGTATAGCCGTTAAAAGCATATCAATAATAGTAGAGTTTTATAAGGTATCTTAAAAATAAGGCTATTTCAGAAATCTCATGCTGTTTCCGGTGTACAGTAGTACATAGTATTAAGACACTCCGTTCTACACTTTCCGATCAATCGTTGAGATACCACGTGTTGAATGGCGTTATATAACTCCGCGTTATACCTACGAGAGCGGGTAAATGAAAATAATTCAAATATAATAATCATTCCTATGAGGTATTTAGAATTTTCATTTCCTCGCTTTGCCATCTGAATACTAAAATATTAACTTTCCCCACATTATAAGCATATTTTAGACAGAAGGTATATCTGAATTGAAAATGGAGTTAAAACTAAAGTTATAGTCAAAGCCAAAATTGGAACTAAAATTGAAATTGTTTGAGCAAATTATTTTAATATTTCCCTTGTGGCCTAGTGGGAGAGCGTCTTTGCCAAATATAGAAATGATTTTTTTAAATTCTTTTCTCTGTTTTTCCCACATAGCAGGATAGACAGAGGGAACTCCTACCGGGAACCTAATGTTCCGGTAATAGCAACACTTATCGTACAATAGCTTAAATCATTAACACCTTATATAAACATAATATTGATTTTGTAACATACAGTAGGTAAGAATAGTAAGTGAGTTTCAAACTTCTGGTATAAAGTTTGGTATAAAGTTATATTTTATTTGAATTGGCGACCAACGGCGTTCTCTAAACTAATATACTAATGTGGTCTGAGTTAGGATCGAAGTCCAGTTGGAGATCTATTGATTAGTTATTCTGGTTCCATTCATCTTGTTTGATTACAGTAGGTTTACTTAAGGTGAGTGATATTGTACGTATCTCATATATATTTAAATATATAAATACATATATTTAAATGGAGATTTTTATACATGTTTCTTCAACTTCACTGTGTATCCCGCAAATAGCAGGGTAAATAGAGGGAAACTAGTGACTAGTGAGACGCTCCGTTAAAGCTCGTCCGAGACGAAATTCAACACCGCTTCTTGTCAAGCAGAGCAGAGAAATAAATATAGTTCATCCCCACGAGTGGGGATCCAAGTCACAGTCATCGCACTTGCAGCCGGGCGTTGTCCCATTGCGCCAGAACGCCTTTCCTTTCCTTACCTCGTCGAAAATTATTTATTGGGAAAGTAATTTTACCAAATAGTATTTATTGAATCATGATTTCCATTAGAAATTATTAACAAAAGGTCTATATTTAAACATTATAGTTACATATAACTTAATTCGATTAAAATGTATGCATAATAAAAGAACAAACAAAAGTCCCGCAAAATCTATTATTGATATAAGTAATGGATTTTAGAGCTGTTAGTTTTGGTGTACTATATTTACTAAATTACACAACTTCTATTAAAAAGTTTATTGTTTTTCATACAATTATTATATTTAATACTAGTCGTCACACACAGCTTGGACTGCGTGGATTTTTAAATGTAAATTGAAAAATATCACTTCCTCCTTCTTCCTCTATCATCTTCCTATCTCCAAGCCAAATTTCAGTATTTCGTTTCGTCTGTGCGTTGGCGGTTTCTCAGTAACAAAAGCGTTTTGTATATATGTATATATTTTTTATATTATATTTTTTACTAGAGAAAAACTACTTGTCTCATCTAAATATAAATTTCATTTTTTTTCAGCATCACGCTGTATCCCGCATTTGGCAGGGCAGGCAGAGGGAACCTAGTGTTAAGGAACTCAACGCCGTGCTTTGCCTTGTTATCACAGCAAAGAAATGAAAATATTAATAAATAATACTTCGTTCCTCCGAGTGGGAAGTAAACCCATAACTGTCGTGTTCACAGCCATATGCTCGTGCCTCTACGCCAGTACAGCCTAGTAGAGGCATTGCTTTGTATATGGGGAACACAACGCTGAGCTTAGCTTAACATAACGGTGAAATGAAATATAATTGTCTACAAATACTTTGAGTGGAAATCGAACCTATTACGAACGTTTTGATATTTGTGGAAATCGAACCTAATACAGTCACTAAGATATTAATCAATTTATTTAGAGTTGTGTAAATAAATGTCAAAACGTTGAAGTACAAATACGGCTTGTTTGTTTTGCGCTTTCCAAATAAAATAAAATGTGTGTATACACGTGTCAAAAGCGGGGATATGTAGAGATAATATTAATAACACAGATTGGTTTGACCTTCACGTTATATCTCCCATAAAAAGGGGTGGGTAGAGGAAATCTCCATCCATCTCCAATGGGGTCAAGACACTCCGTATCCCACTTTCCGCCCAATTTTTTTTTATGGCACTACTTGTTAAGGGATGGAACTTAACACCGCGCTTTGTCATGTTTGTCATGTCGTGCGAGGATATGCACGTAATTCATTTCTCCAAGTACGAATCGAACACCCAAATGTTTACAGTCGGACAATGATAATAATAATAATATAATACTTTATTGCACAAATAAGAGAGAAGAAAAAAAATATACAATTTATTAGAAATACAATTAACAAGTGTGCAATGGCGGCCTTATCAATAAAAGCGATTTCTTACAGGCAACCAAAGAAAAAACGGAAGGATTAAATTTAGAAAAGAAGGCAGAAAGGTGCAAAAAGTACATAAAATATATAAACCAATATTCAGAGAACACAAAATAGTTTCATACATACATTTATACATATATACATATCTACACAAACACCTACACACATGAATATAGACAATATCCGCTGCTTTCATTTTTTAATACTATTTACACTAGAAACAAAATATCCCGGACGGTAGTAAATATCCCTAATTTCTCTTCCTAATACCATTTACTGCATAGAAAGAAGTAAACAGAGTACATACAGTAAAAAATAAACAATATTCTTTGACTGATTTCAAAAGCCTACGACATATACCTACAACTAACTGAACAGTATTCCGTATGGAGCCGTCTTGGCGCAGGAATATAAATGTCCGACTAGATACGACGGCCGTGGGTTCGATTCTTACTCGGTGAAGTGAAATATTTAGTATTTTCATTTCTTCGCTCTGGTAACGAAGCAAAATGCGGCATTGAGTTTCGCCACTGAACACACAATGCCTCCAGTATAGGAAACAGAAGTGTCTTAATGGGAACGGAATGTTCTAGCACTAGGTTCCCTCTGCCTACCCTGAAATTGATTTTAGCACTACAGACACTACAGTAGTCATATTATAAAACTAGCGGACGCGCGCAGCTTCGCTTGCGTAATTAGAGGTGAATTCTAATAAACCACGAAACATGTGTTCAATGAAATATTTTTAAAAGTCTAAATTTCAAATTTTATGAAAATCGGTGGCGATTTAAAGATTTTTCCATACAAAGTTTCAACCCCTTATTTGCACCCTTAGGGGGTGAATTCTAAAAAACCATGAAACACATGTTCAATTAAATATTTTTAAGAGTCTAAATTAATTTTTTTATAATAATCGGTGGCGTTTTAAAGATTTTTCCATACAAACTTTGAACCCCTATTTCACCCCTTTAGGGTTAAAATTTTTCAAAATCCCTTCTTAGTGGATGTCCAGATTACGAAAGTAAACATTTGTCCAAATTTCACGTTTCTACGTACAGCGGTTACGGCTGTGCGTGCGTCTTACCTCAGTCAGTGAGGACAAGTCCTTTTATATATATAGATTTTACAAAGATTTTTTTTAACGGAGTTCCGTAAGGAAGACGTTATCAATTCGACTGTTTTTTTTTATGTTTGTTACACAGAACTCTTGACTGAGTAAACCGATTTTGATGGTTCTTTTTTTTTTGAAAGCTAGTGTTTCCAGCGTGGTCTTATTTTAATTTGGCATATTTCTGACAATAATATCCGTGAAAAAACCACATAAGTCTTAAATTTGCATTAAGTACGAGTGTGGCGCACACACACAAGTGGGCGATTAACTCATTATTCCGCCAACTGATTTCGATGATTCTTTTTTATTGGAAAGGATATACTTCAAAGATAGTTTGGTGAAAGTTTAGTTTAGATTCTGATTATGGGAAAATCAGCTATATATAAATACGTGAAGCAAAAACTTTGGGCCCCTTTTTACGAAAATTGCGCGGACGGAGGAGTTTGAAATTTGGCACACTTATAATTTATATGTAGAAGTTCAGAATGCTAATATTTTTCAATAATAATGCTTATAAAATACATCAAATCAATAAATAGCATTTTAAAATAAATATGCATATAATAATAAGAAATAGAAAAAAAAAACAAAAATATAAAACGATTTAGAATAAAGTTATTTTCGAATTAGAATATTATTATATAAAAAATTCACCTAGCACTCACATGAAAATGATGAATCTGCGACTCATTGTTGTTGGAAGCAGTGTCAAATAGCTGGACTGTAACTGGACTCGATGTATGACGCGATGAAGGTCGTAACGCTTTCCCACTATATGGAATTTAAGAATTTTGAAGAACTTTAATGGAAGATGGTGATGAGTTGGAACTGGTTTTTGCGGCTGCAACGGGCTCAGTGTAGCTCGACCGTCATCCTAGTGTAGCTGGTGCAGACTAGTCCTAAAGGCAAGGTTTACTGTCGACCAGAGACTGTGGCAGGCCAGGATTCGGATATCATCGTCTATATTTACTCTCGTCATTGGACCTCTCTGGTATCCCTCTTCAGACACCCTTCTTTTTTAAAAAAAAACTACTCCTTTTCCACTAATTTTTATTAAGGAAACACATTTTTCTTAAATTAAATTGAGTGTTTATGGTTTCCCAAATAGGGTTGTATGCGCGACCGCGTCCAAGATCTAACTAACTTTTATAAACTATATTTTAATAAAAATAAATACTATGGAATTTGCTGAACCGTTATTACAAACTAAAAATACAAGAAATGAAATTTGCTAGCATAAGTAATGATATACTAATATTCGTATAACACTGAAGTTTAAAGGCATAGTATCTGACTGTAAAAGTGACGATGCTAGGTTCGATTATAACTCGAGGGCATGGATTGTTTTTATTTCCCCCCTATAAGTTGAGTTTTAAGTTACTAATTCGGACAGAAAACTGAGATAGGAAAGTTCTTACATTACGTTCCCTCTGCATATCCTGCCATATGCGTGATACAGCGTGAGACTGTTAAAGAAACACGTATGTAAATTCACAACGTAACAAGTTTTATATTAAAAAAGTTGTAAAACCGCAGCCCTGTATCATCCATATCGTCCGTTAACGACATACATGTAACTAATAACGATTTAAACTTAGACGCAGTTATGTTTGAGTTAAGCACCATTACTAAAAGAGAATATTACACTCATTGCGGCCACTCGTGACGCAGGGGTAGAAGCGTGTGACTAAATAAATGCGACACACGACAGACTGTGGGTTCGATTCCCACTCGAGGAAATAAAATATTTATTATCTTCATTTCTTCGCTCTGGTGTCGAGGTAAAGCACAGCGTTGTTTCGCCAATCAACACGCAAAGCCTCCAAGGTCTGCGGAAAGTGAAGCGTAGAATGTCGTAACACTAAGCTCCATCTGCCTATCCTGCTACATTCGGGATACAGCGTGAAGCTGAAAAACAAAGTTTCACAAGAGCGGAGTTTTCGTTACCTCCAGGCATAACGATTAGTATTAGCTGTGTTAGTACTAACTTTTGCCTGCGGCTATTCTCGCGTAGTGAAAAGAAAACAACTAAGAGTTTTACATGACATATGTAAAATATTGAGTGTCCTAGTTATATCCAACACTAAAAAATATTTTTTAATTCGAACCGGTAGTTCCTGAGATAGCACGTTAACCATAACAAACTCTTCAGCTTTATAATATTAGTATAGGATACGTAGAACTCGATGGAATATATAGTATTATTGGAATTATTTTGAAATACGGTACAGAGCGAAAAGATAATTGAATTTTCAATGAATTTCGTATTTGTTGTTTGTCGAGTATGTGCCCTTATATGATTTTCAAATATGTTTTACGTTTTTTTTAATTAAGCTATATAAAGTCAGGCTAATAAATAGAATAAGAAAAAATTATTTGGGGCCGTGATGGCTCAGTGGCGTATTATCTGACTGTAAACATGACGATTGTAGATTCGGTTCCCGCTCAAGGGACTGAATTGATTTTATTTCTTCGCTCTGGTAAGCAGACGAAGCGTGGCGTTGAATTTTTCAACATGCTGTCTCAAAAATTGGACGATAAGATAGCAGTATATGAAATAAAAAAATATATACAATATATAAATTAACTCAGATCAGATTAACAACTAATCTCAATAAGCAATGGAATGGAATGAATGGATGTGGAACTGATGATGAAGGTCATATATGGCTTAAGCAGCAAGACTGTCAAGCTAATGCTAGAACAACCTTACTACAATATCAAACTACTAAGCCTGTTTGTGTTACTTGGCAACGACTTCAAAATTATAAAATCTTTCTTTAATTAAATTTTATAACAAAATCAAAGTACTCTATTGCTTTATGTAAAGTAAATTTATTTTATACTTTTTAATTTGTTTGAAGGCGGTTTGTTTTTTGTTGAAAAATAATTTATAGTAGGAGTTATGTGCCTGCCATGACGACTTCAAAAGCTTTTGCAGGTCTGATATTGTTTGTCACACCCAATCGGTTGCTGATTGTAACAATGCGTCATTATCGACGAGATCACCAAGAGACACCTCATTTACTAACAAAGTTGAACTCTAGCAATAATTACTACAACAGCTACAAATTTCTATGCCAAGGAAAAGCGCGGTGTTGAGTTCCGCCATGAAACACGCAATGTATCGAATAATCTGAATGTAAAATTGGGAACGTAGTGTTTCACGGAAAAAGTGTCAACCTGTACCATTTAAACCATTTGACATTAATAATAATAATATAATAATAATATAATTTATTCATAAACACAATTACAAAAAACAATTTATAACGATAATAACCGCATTAGTTACAAACTGTGTGGCAGTTATTAACGCCCGCCTCACAAGCGTCCACTCATAAATTAGTATGATCAAAATGAGTTCAATTACAAAAAAAGAAAAAAAAAACTTTAAAATATAACGAATGATAAAAATAATAATTAAAAAAGCATGCAATTATAGTATTAAAAAATAATTAATAAAAAAAATAAAATAAAAAGGTATACAATAAACAAAACATTATTAGAGTGATCGATGTGCATGATGTTTATGTGTGGTGTGTGAGTTTACGTGTGAGGATGTGTGTATGTGTGTGTGGACGTGTGTGTGCGTGTGTGGATGTGTGTGTGCGTACGTATGATGGCTTCATCGGTATCAAGCTATACGATCAATAGGTTCTCTGTCTGATCATAATCTAAGTTTAATAACCAATCAGTCAATTTAGTTTTACATTGATACAACGTTAGGGGATATATTTTTAATTCTTTATTTATTTTATTATATAATATGGGGCTTAAGTAATAAAATAGGCGATTTGCAGAGACAGTGCGTCGTGACTCTATTAAGCAAACCTTATCAACTCTTCGTTTCCCGCAATTGTTCTGCGGATCGAAAGGGGTGAGCCTATGCCTCCGTAAAATAGAGCGCAGAACGAATAATTGACGGACAGTTAAAACTTTACAAATGTCATATAGTTCGGCAGTTGGAAAACGGGTAGGTTTAGATGTCATAACCTTAAGTATACATCTCTGTGCTTTTTCTAGTGGGAGTAAGATTGATTTAGGTGCTCCACCCCATGCCGGTATGCAGTAAGTAACAATCGATTGGACAAGTGCGAAATAAACCATCTTAGCAATTTCTATACTAGCTCCAGATCTTAATTGTTTGAAAATGTATATTATTTTTCGAATACGGGCACTTAAAGCTAGTATATGATTCCTCCAGGTGAGATTCTCATCTATAATAACTCCAAGGTATTTTATAGTGGAAGATCTATTAATATTACTACAATGGCAAATTGGACTTAATTCGGGGTTGCATCTATGAGCAATTATAGAAAAAGGAATGGGTGGCAACGAGCGTTTCGGGCCTAGAGTTATAAATTGGGTTTTATCCACATTTAATGTTAGCCTGTGACAGGACAACCAGCTTATTACGATGGCTAAAGCTTTCTCACCATGCTCGCGTGTCTCGGCCCAACTGTTACCGTACACAAGCAAAGCGGTATCATCTGCATAAGAAATAATTTTGGTATTTGGAACAGAAAGGTTGCAAAGTTGTTTAGCGTAGATTAAAAATAGAGTTGGTCCCAATACGCTACCCTGAGGTACTCCAAACGAGACGTTTGCTTCATTGCTAATATTATTATTAATGTTTACTGCTTGTGTTCTGTCAGATAAATAACTTTTGAAGAGATCCAAGACAATTCCTCTAATACCAATATTTTCCAATTTGCTGTAAAGGATCGGTAGTGAGACCGTGTCAAAGGCCTTAGAAATGTCCAGAAATATGGCAAGAGTCTTTTTTCTACTATTGATATTTTGGGCAACCTCATCAACTAAATTCGAGAGCGCATCCTCGGTTGAGCTACCACTTCTAAAACCATATTGGCTAAGAGAAAGCAAGTTGTATCTACCTAAGTACGAGACAAGTCTATTATTAATAAGCTTTTCCAAGATCTTAGATAGGGCACTTAGAACAGATATGGGTCTGTAGTTACTGAGGCTGGCCTTACATCCGTTTTTATAAATTGGGTGAACAACAGCCTTTTTAAAGATTTTGGGAAATACCCCCTGGGATAAGCAGAGGTTACAAATCCAAGAAATAGGTGGGGTAAGTACATTTACCGAAGCTTTAAGGACAGAGGACGATATACCGTCCCACCCCACCGCGCAATGGCTTTTAAGATTGAGAATTATGGATCTAATTTCTGAATTATCAGTTTCATTAATAACCATTGAATTAGGTATTACCTGGGCGGCAGTGTACGGTAGGTACGTCTGAGGAGCACTATTGAAATGTTCGGCAGAAGCAAGTTTTTTCCCTATATTAGCAAAGTAATCGTTTACATTATTGACTGCTGAGATTGGATCGTTAGCTAATTTCAAGAGATTGCTTGAGACCTTAGTATTCTCTTTAGTGTTGTTTATAATTGTTTTAACAACGGTCCATGTCCTTTTTGTATTTTTGCTAGCTTTCTGGAACTCGATTTTTTCATAATTAGCTTTAATTTTTTTTAACAGATTGTTACAGAAATTTTTATAACGAACATAACTGATTTTAGCTATTGCATCATCGGGATTCTTTTTCGTATTTTTATATAGTTTATCGCGATTTCTTATACATCGGAGCAATCCAGGAGTGATCCATGGTTTTATAATTCTTTTTCTGCAAGAGATGGTGCGGGTGTATTTTTGTATAGCAGAGATTATTGTTAATACCAATTTTTCTGCTGCACCTTCTGGATCTCTGTTACTTAAAATATCAGAAAAATCAGATGTTTCTAGTACACGAGTAACCGACGATTCATCCACGTAAGTGGCAGTTTGAGATGTTAATATATTTCTGTTTTTAAGTTCACAGCAAACCAATATAGGACAGTGATCAGTGAACATTAAAATCAATTTATAAAATCAATACCCGTGTATGAAAAACGACCAAAATAAACAGCCAAATTGAATGAGAATATTACATGTCGGTAAAATAAAATTCAATTATCTGTCCGCTCGCTACCTACGTATGGTCATCGATTACCCTTCTGCTAAAAAGTAAAAAATAAAATTAAATAATTATTTTCCAAAATTCAATATTCTTTATTTACTTTTACCTTTTTACCCATTTCTATAATATTCAAATAGGAGACCATATTGAAATATTATAGGAACGACCTGAACTCTAATTTTAAGCGTTTTCTATGAAATAAAAAAAAACGTACGAAATATATTAGATATTTCATTTTCACACTTCCCTGAAGATTCAAAGTGACTCGATTCAATATTCCCTGTGACTGTGAGTGCGGAGCGTAGCGGAGATTGCTAGAGATTATGAAGAAAGGAACTGTATTTTATTTTATTTATGCCAGTCGTGGCGCAGGGGCATAAGCGTGTGACTGTGAACGCAACAGCTTGTGGGTTCGATTCCAAGTCGAGGAAATGAAGTATTAAAATATTTATATTTCGTCGCTGGTGTCGAGAAAAACGCGGCGTGGGTTCCGCCACTCAACACGCAATGCATCCAAAGTTTGGCAGAAAGTGGGGAATGGAGTGTCTTAACACTACTACATGCGAGTAACAGCGTGAAGCTGCAAATCTGTATTTAACGTATTTTCTTTCACGTATTGCTTCATATTCATTGAGCTTTGAGCTCCGTGTCTTTATACAGGTATGTACAATCTCTTCGTTCTTCACTGAATCGGAAAGGTAATAAACTTATTGATGGAACACAAAATTGAATTTAGTCTAATGAAATAAAATCTATATATACTAGTAGATTAGAGTGACTGACGCACAGACAAAAGTACTGGACTGGACGAGAAGATTTCTGAAAATGCCCAAAGGAAAAAAGCATTTTCCATTTCGTCCACACAGTCAAAATTACGGGCTGATATTACTAGATAAGCTGAATTGAATATAAGAAAAATGTATTAAGAAAAACCGAATCCATAACCATCGCTTTGGATATATTTTTCC
The DNA here is from genome assembly GCA_016802625.1 of Heliconius numata. NCBI lineage: Eukaryota > Metazoa > Arthropoda > Insecta > Lepidoptera > Nymphalidae > Heliconius > Heliconius numata. Next base: position 243,287 of record JAEBDU010000087.1, read on the forward strand.
ACAACTCTACTATTATATCAAAATTGCAACATCTAAAACTTTGTGTACAATATAGAATATAGCAGCAAAACGACTGTCACATACAAAAGATATCAATTGAAATGTGATATATCATTCGCCTCCGCTCTAAGGAAATATGCTGGACAGTGACTGTTCGAGAGGGAAACCTATTGACCTGTATTGAAAGTCTCATTTGCGGTATACCCTGTGATCGAACTAATTTTTACTTATATTACAACATAGGATAAGCCCATAATTTTATGGAAAATCTATTACAATTATTTCATTTGAAAACTATTTTTTTTTATTATTTTTTGTTTTTTTTTTAGATCCACCGTGTATCCCGCGTATAGCAGGGTCGGCAGAGGAAACCTATTTTATAACCTAAAACATTTCGTCCTTCACAATCCGTCTAATTTTTTCGAGATATTGCGTATTGAGTGGCGGAACTCAACGCTGCGCTTTGTCTATGTGTATTAATACACAGCTGTTGTGGTAACCCTAAATTTCAAATTTCTTACTAATTGTTGATCTCCTCAGAGATGATAATCACGAATTATTATAGTTAGCGCCAAACCAATTGAACTATATAACGGTTACAAAAGTTTACCTGCCTATAACAGAACCTAAAATAAATAACTCTGATAATGAAATATACAATTAAAATTGCCCCATTTCCTAATTAGAACACATTTTGTTTAACATTACAAAGTGCAGGTACGTACAGCTAACGTCTAAACTTGCCTGCATAAAGGAAAATCTACACGAACGCTCACTCTATATTTAAATCTCTCCTAGAGCTAAAAGCGAAGTTACCTAACATAATAAAATTGGTCGAATTTGAACTTATTTAACGAGATTTTCGCATGAGTTATCTCAGCTAAAGATACCTCAATAGGATTAAAATGTAAAAATAAGATAAAATCAGAATAAAGCTGTGGAAAGCTTAAAATGTAATGCTTATTTAATGGAAAAGCTTTATTTAAGCTGCGACGTTCAACTGGAACGTATTGAATATTTATTTAGTTTCGAACTGAGGATATACTAAACAAATATAATTCAAGGTATGTTTTGTTTTCAGCTTTAAGCTGCATCCTGTATATACTCCGTTACCCCCTTTACAGTCTGCTTGTTATGTGCTTGTGCCACTGCTTCTTGATTGGCCGCAAGGTATGTTCAGAAAGCTTTTCCAAGAAAAGTATTTAATATATACTTTACCGGAGTTAGATAGATAGATTAGATAAAATATTTATTGCATATATAGTGAAAATAAAGCATTATACAAGAAAAATAAAAATAACTGTAAAATCGAGGAAAAGGAAGTAAAAAAATTAAATCAAAGTTGGAGAAATTTTGCTTCTTTTAAGCCCAGATGAATGTACTATAGGTTCCCAAGTTCCCTCTGATTACTCTGCTATATAAGGGTACAGTGATAGCGGATACAGCATGAAAAAAAATATTCTATTTCCCACTTCATGTTTCATTCCAATACTTTGTCTCCTCAAGTTGAAAAAAGTTAATATAATGGATGTGAATTCCGGAAATAAATCTTAGCTCACCGTATATTTGAGTCCCAACTATGCCACAATACCGCCAGTTACTTATTTAACATTGATATACATACATACAAAACTTTTAAAGCGGACTTTTTTGCTATCACATAGTTCACTTCACTTCACTTTTACGTAAAACGTGCTTCTGTCGTAACCGAAGCTGTAAAAACCTTTGAGCCCAACACTTTCAACAACAATCAACCCAATATTAAAACACTATGTAAATCTTTTGACGAGAATAAATGCATTCTATTTGACATTTTCAGATGGAAGGTTAATTGAGCTTTCAGTTATTTTTTTCAGGTGTGTGTTTTCTTAATTTTGACAATGGCGTGTCCATACAAGCCGTTATGTCCATACCTTTTTAACTTGAATGTGTGTACATATTTTCACACGTTTCCCACACTTAATGCCAGAAGGAGCATATTTTTTTATTTTGACTCTAAAAGTAGAAGCATTGCGTGAACGTCTCGTTTTATCTAATCAAGCTAGCTCAACCGGGTGGAAATTGAACCCACTATCTACAGTTTAAATGACGCCATGTTAAAATCACTTTTTCTACAAAAAAATATAATTTCCGTTGTGACCACTAAGCCAGTAATAAGAGTATAAGCATTTTGACGTAGTTTGATGGGAACGTATGACATAGTCAGAGCATTTAGACGGTTTTACAACAGGCGCGGGTTTAAATCCCCGTATATTATTATTTTTTACTTTCCTTATTTGAAACAACCTTTATCTACATTTCAATCAACAATTCCATAATATCTCAAACTGTCGAATTTCAACGAACTATCGAATAGGCGAAGGTTTCAAGCAAGCTCGAGCTAGCTCCAAGCCTTAAGTCGAGCCTGCGAATATAAAACTAGTCAAAAATGCCATATCCTGCCCGCCCATACCGCTTGATCTCGGTAAAGAGATTTCCATGTCGGCAACAGGCGGCCAATCAGTTTATGCAACCGGATATGGTTGCCGCAGTCACCGCTCAATTACTATTTCCTTACAGTTTCGGAAACCTCGTAATTATCATTGGGGAAGGTTGTCTAGCTAACTTTGAATTGACTAAAAATTGACTTTTTATAATTTAAATGAAAAGTTAAGTATGTCATGGTGGAGTAGATTGGGGATTGTGTTTGTAGGTGATGGTCGTAAATTCAAATTTTAGTCGTAGAAAAGATTTCGGTTACTTAAATTGTTTAAGGAAAACGTTTAAAATTTTCATAACAATACGAACAACATGCAAAAAGGTTTTCGATTTTTTTTTTTGTCTTTCCATCGCCATTAATAAAAACTAAAACCTAGCCAAGAGCGAGAAGGTCTCGCCTATGCAAGTGCCGTAGCAGCTAACAAAAAACATATATGACTACCATCAACACTAACTACATTACTGTTGATATGCTATTGCTTGTTGATGTTGAATTGAGACAACTTATCACGAAATTAATTTTGTTCAAATCAATTTTCCCTTGACGTTTTTTTTTAATCCTATATTTTTTTATACAATTTTCCCTAAATTGAAAGATTTTCCAGCTACACATTTTTTCCTCATATAGCAAAGTAGGCAGAAGTAACATAGTGTTAAGACATTCTGCTTCCCACTGAATGAACTCTGGTAACAATACGAAATGCAGCGTTAAGTTGCGGAAAATTAAATAAACAATATATAGTGTCCTAACCCTTAGCTCTTTTCCCCTAAATTTGTATATAAATCCCCTAAATAGCATTATTACTTACAATATTACTTAAAAACCTTTACTAAAACTTATGTATATTGATATGAAACTTATATAGCGCTAATTTCTTATGATGCCACTTCTTAGGAGCGCTCTTGGTCGACTCTTAATAGTTATCAAAGCGGTTATTATTTTACTAACTCTAAGTAAATTTTAGTTCATATTATGGCGTTTTAGGCCGTTTTAGCGCAGTGGGATACCCTAACCGATGGATGTTAGTTCGATTACTACATAGGGTTGTATTGATTGAATAATTATATTGTTTAAATTATTTTCATTTCTCCTCTCTGGTAAACAAAACGCGGCGTTGACATCCGCCACTTAACACGATGAATCGAAAATAAGACGGACGGAGTGTCTTAACACTAGGCTCCTAACCTAGCCTACTTTGCAAGAAAAAACTGTACTGTTACAGGGAACGGTACCTCAATTTGTTTATATTCCAACTACCAAAAGGTCTTAATATCGATTTAATGCTACAAATAGCAATCAATTAATTATTAATGCGAATATTGTACTAATGACGTCATTCGCTTAAGATCGATGAAAACCTGTCACTGTGATAATTGAGAGGTTGTATCTTTAAATTTTACATTATAATAAAGTAAAAAGCAAATTTAAGATAAAGAACGGTGTTAAATTCCGCCGCTTTACAAATTATAATGGTTCTACATGGAGCGAAAAGTCAAAAACGGGTATTGAAAGCATTATTTTTTTAAGTTTCACGCTGATGACACTTCCGTCCCCCCTTTTCAGCGAAATCCGGAGAATTTATAATATTTAATTGAGGCCGTAGTGGCGCAGCAGCACAAGGGCGTGACTGTGACGTGACAGTTGTGGGTTCGGTCCCCACTCGAGGAATTGAAATATTTTTTTACGTTTATATATCCATTTCCTCGCTGTAGTGTTGAGGCAAAGAGCGGCGTTGAGTCCTGCCACTCAACACGCAATGCCTCCAGAATTTGGCAGAAAGTTGGGAACGGAGTGTCTTAACACTAGGTTCCCCCTGCCTACCCTGCTGTGTTGAGGAAACCTAGGGTTAAGACACTCCGTTCCCAACTTTCCGCCGAATTTTGTAAGCATTGCGTACTGTTGGTGGCGGAGCTCAATGCCGCTCTTTGCCTCGACACCAGAGCGAAGAAATGAAAATATAAATGTAAATAAATATTTCATTTCCTCGAGTGGGAACTGAACCGACAGCCGTCGCGTTACAGTCAGACCCCTGTGCTGCTGCGCCACGATGGCCTAACGTCTTCGTACCAGAGCGAAGAAATTAAAATATTTAATTCCTCCGAGTGGGAGTCGTACCTACAAAGGTCGCGTCTACATCTGCTGCTACGACGGCCTTTACAATATTAAGCGCCGGCACAAAAAAAATATATTTTATAAAATAAAATATCTCTTGTTACTAGTGACAAATAATAAAATCATTCGAGGCAAAGAGCGGCGTTGAGTTCCGCCACTCAACACGCAATGCCTCCAAAATTCGGCAGAAAGTGTCTTAACACTAGGTTCCCTCTACTTAACCTGCTGTGTGCGTGAAGCTGATTTATTTGTTTTTTAAATTAAAACTATTTTAATAACAAAGAAATCCGTTCTCTATGATAATTTTGAACATAATAAACAAAAGAAATAGAATAAAGTAATTCATAAAATAACCCTATCCACAATATGCACTTACCGGGTCAACCTTCTATCAGGATCCATCTCGATTTTTTTAATTTCACCCGTCCATATATAAAGTCTCTGGATACATCGCGACGAAAAGTGTTTAAACTTCGCGCAATCAACAAGTAGTTGCCTAACAAGAAGTCGCGCGAGACGACTAAGTTAGATGAAAATATTCATATACACAGTTTGTAAAAATAAAAATGTATTTTAAATTTAATTTTCAAAATTTAAAAGTTATTTTTCAAAATTTCAATAAATTTCACTTGGAAAATTTCCAAATTGCCGTCGTTACTGGCGACGCGACGTAGCTGCTGCCGTGGCGGTTGCAACAATAAATATGATCTGGGGGATGCGATGGGGCGACCGGGACGCGCGGGGAGCCACTGCACACGGACTGCACCTAGCCTACTAATTAAAACAATAATATCGAAATACAACATCCTGTATATACTAATTTCCTACCAAACAAACTTATTGATTGGACACCTAACATAAATTTTGTTACAGGCGATTTTTATGATGATCTTTAAAAAATTGTACTTAAAAATTTTTTAGTGCTTTCAGTTGCTAGGTCTAGGTCACGCAGCCTCCCCCCGCTGCCTGCCTCTCCGGGATCGATGCGTGCTAAAATTACTGCGCAATTGAAAAATAATATATCGTGGAGCTGGTTATGACACCGCCGGAGACAGGATCTAGGGTTAAGTCATTCCAGCACTTGTGCAAAAGTTCCATTTTCTACCATGTTGCGCCAAATGATAACGGCAAAGGCTGTGTAAGAAGTAGGTCAAACGGACAGGGCGCGGGGCGCAGGCGCGAGGCGGCGTCGCGCGCATCCCTTTGTTCCGACAGCGCCGCGTTACGACACAGTAACCGGATTCCACGACTGAAACCTCGAAGACTTCACTTCTCATGCTACCCGGTGAGTGCCGTTCGCCGTCCACGCACCGAACCTCCTTCCTCCCGCGATAGATCACTGGTTAGATGTTTCTTACTTACGATGTTGAATCGAATTAGCGGACTAGATTAGCGTTTAGGGCATGCATGCTTATCTATGTTTACGTCTTTGAGTGTTCGATCTGAGCCCGCAATGTCCTCTCCCTCGAGCGTGAAAGTGTTTTATTACAGATGAGATGTTTGTAGGGAGTTAAGATGGTGTTGCTAAGCGTAGGAGCGGCATGAGGCGTCTCGAGATGCAAGGCAGGGAGGGCGTCGGGAAGGACGGCGTGATGTCCCGCAGCGAGTCCACGGTCAGCCGGTACACGCCGCACACGCCGCTGGGCGCGCCGGACTCCGTCAGCGTCGACTCCAATCCCATGCCCACCATATACCGGTACGACCTCGTCGACCCCGCTCCCGCCCGAGAGAAGACGTGTCTCTATAGTGCACGCGGTACACACGTCAATTATTAATTGATATCGATTGTGCAGTCTGCCGTCATGTCCCGATCCTATAGATAAACCACTAAGCCCTTACGTCTTCTCCCGACGGAGAGCCAAGTATACCGCATCTCACAGCGATCGACGCATGCGAGTAGGCACCGAAGGCGACTTATCTTTTGCGAAATCGTTAAGTATATATAACAACCTTGGTCTGATCGATGGCGAATTGACTAAGTTAATATAATTGATGTTGGTTTAAGTATTATCTGTTTCGATCCGGTCAGGGGCGATATACGTTCTATTCAGCTTAAGATACAGCCGAATATGTAGTACGACGCTTGGCTTGCATCATCGCTACGGAGGACCTCCAGGTATGGTATCCACTCCCACTGTTGCTTCCTCACCGAGCCTCATATACTCAATCCTGTTCCTTGCTAAACACTGACTATGCTTCACTTTTGTCGCTTGTATGTCAATCTTCATTAAAAGTAGCTTAGTTATGTAGTTGAGTAGTTAACATAAATTTTTTTCTATATTCGTAAAGTTCTGAGATTAGTGCATTTTATCATTAAATTTGTTTACTTAGTTGGAACAGTTAGTTGTAATGAGATTTTATTATTAAGATCTTACTGTTGGGACTAATTTACGTATTGTATGTATGAAACCTGACTTGTGCTAAAGTAGTCATTGGAAATCTGAAGCTATTTATACTGTTATTGATCATGTATTATATTCCATGAAGTTAGATACGTTGTTAATAGAATAGTTGTTTTTATGTTAGTTTTATTTTAGAAACAAAGATGGTCAGCTTTCTTGATAGGCAAAGGGAAGGGTATTATTGTCGGAACTCAACGCCGCGCCTTGTCTATTATATGAAGCAGGGAAATGTATAGGGCAATAATTTAATTGTTTCCATTTCCCCGAGGGAGGGCTAACCCATAACTCTTACAATCAAACGGTCCCACTGCGCCGTGATGGTCTTACCTTTAATTGTAGTTAGTTTAGATTATAATGTAGGCACTTTACATAACGTAGCTTAGGTATATTAGTGATATTAGTAATGTTGACATTTTACAGTTAACAAATAGATATATAGATGTCTAGTGTAGAAAATATAATATAGAATAGATTAAGTTCACAATATTTTAGTATAAATTAGTAGTTTATTTTTATTGCGGTTACACTATGATGGTTTATGAAATGGAAAATTAAAAAGATGTTTCATATGGAAATTGTATTGAAATTCATATCTATTCATACAATAAATTAAATTTTATGCTGTTTTATGATTTCTTAATACCTATAAAGCATTTGTAAATTAAAGTCCATAAATAGGATGCAAATAAAATTTGACATAAGAGCGCGCACAAACGGTTCCATATTATAATCGTCTATACAAACCATAAAAAATCATGTATTGTATATGAGAACCCCCTTAAATATTTATTATATTGCGCCTTTTAATATTTATGATCACATTAACAACAGAAATAAATATTATCTGTGATAATTTCATCTACATCAATATCACAATTCATGAGATACAGCATGAGGTGACAGACGGACAGCGGACTCTTAGTAATAAGGTCCCACTTCACCCTTTGGATATGGAACCTAACCTAAAAATATTTACCACTGTTAAAGAAATTGTGTATGGTTTCCAAAGATCTATAATAGTTACAATTTTAAATGTTTTTTTTTTTCATTTTTGATGAATTTTATAGTATTTGATTTTAACATATTAATATTTACAAATAAGCCAAGTCATTTTGAAAAGTCGGTTTATGATAATTTATTTCTAAATTTAATATTGGATACTAATAATAATAACTTCATAGAAACTCAAAATAAGATTATTATGAAAAAAAATATATTAATATGTCTGGGAATGCGACAGGAAGAGCCTGCAACCGCGAATGCTAAATGTGGAGGTTCAATTCCCATTCGAGGTAATATTTTTTTTATTTCCCCGGTCTGGTAAAAAGACAAACCTTGACGTTGAATACTGTTAATCAGTCCGTAATGACTAGAAAATAGGGCGCACATAGAAAGCACGTCTTTCTTCTTCTTTTCTTAACACAAAGTTCCCTCTAGAAGCAAAAAATCTTTACCATATCCATACCGCGTATCGTATACCCAAAAACTACGTTATAGTTCATACCTTCGTTATCTACTTTTTATCGTTTTTGAGACACTGTATTTTGGTGGCGTAGCTTCAACAACACTACTAATGTCTCCGATATATTTGTTACCCAGATGTCGTGCGCCAATCGCCTCTCTTGATTGTATGGACGAATTTAGTGCTAATTCCCAGCAAATGTTAGATCAAGGTAAGTCAGGCTCCTTTCGATATAAAAATTAACTACAAAATAAAAATAAAATACGAATCAAATATTTTAGTAGAGACAACTTTGTACTAAACCAAACAAAAACTATAGTATTGCTTAGATTGATTTATAACAGCTTTCCATATATAATAGCAATTATGAATAATATATATATTAAAGTAGATTCCAAATCGTGAAATTTTTGGATTTTGATTGTGTAAAAACTGAACAAATACATTTAATTGTTAAAAACTGTGAGACAAATAAACAAACAAACAGTTAATTTTATCCTTACACCTAATATATTTAGAAAAATAAACTTAAATATTAAGTGTTACCAACAGCCGGCGAGATGAATATTTCAAAGCATATGTCTATATACATGGGAAACCATACAAGCATGCCGTCGTCAGTAACTCCTGGTCTCCGGTACAAAAATTTGGGAAAATCTGGTTTAAGAGTACCCAATATCGGCCTTGGCTTGTGGACGATGTTGAATGAGGACTGTGCAGAGGACATAATAATGACCGCTTTAGAAAACGGCATAAATCTGTTTGATTTATCTGAGGCACATTGTGGTAGGTAGAGAAACATAAACAATTGTGAAATCGTTCCTATGAATATAGAAAAATTAATACATTTTTAACAATTTTAGCAAGAGGTGAAGTGGAACTCGGTAGGATACTCAAAAAGAGAAACGTAAGGCGTACTAGTGTTATTATAACAACAAAAATATATTGGAGCACAAAGTAAGTATATTATTTATTATTATATTTTTTAATTTGTATATTTTTATAATCTTGTCTTATAAGATATGTGTTGAAAGAATTTTCCTAGCCTCCTTCACTTATTATTATTATATAAATAATAGCCAAGATAGTATTCTAAAACAAATTTATCATTACTATCAAATAATATAATAAAAACTAAAACAAATATAAAAAAAATATAACGGAGAAATCCGACTATCACGAGGGTTAACTAACCAAAGATCACACAAGCATAGAAGAAAAAGGACCAAGTAAACAAATGTAAATAGTAAGATATAAAATGAAGTGATAACTAACTTTAACGGTAATATTTAAACTGTTGTGAGACTTGCGACACAGTTATTAGAAACATATAACCACTTGCTACCGCTAGCGTTTACCATATCGCTGATAGCTCACAGATTGCTTTTTATAAATGTGTTTAACGCTTGTTTTTTAATGCTTTTGGCTTTTCTAGTACCTAATATGAAATCTCCATTTATTAGGTTTCCTCATGCTAACAGGTCGGATGAAAGGGGTTTGTCTAGGAAACATATTATTGAAAGTGTTAAGGCCTCTCTTCAGAGACTCCAAGTTGAATATATAGATGTTGTGTTATTGCACAAAACCGACCCTGTTTGTCCTATGGAAGGTAAAGGTTGTGAACCTAATAATTAATATTTGTCTAAATAGAATAGATTTTGTTGAACTTGCTATGTTTTTAACAGAGTTGGTAAGAGCGATGACGTTTGTGATCAACCAAGGATGGGTCATGTACTGGGGGACAGCACGCTGGTCACCATCGGAGGTGAGGAATGGTGTATTTGTATTTTCCACGTGTAATATTAAAATATAATATTAAGTACGCTATTTGATAGTAAAAATAAACCGAAACAATTGAAGCCATATAGACATCCGTCTCACGCCGGCAAATTGTCAATTCACAGCTGACCGTATCCGCTCGCCCATATACTTGAGTCTCCTATAGAAGTGTGCCCTCCCATAGATAGCTGTCTTAGAGGATCCACGAAAAAAAAATGCGACCATCCCATTTTTAAATTTTAAAGCTAATAAATATTTAGTTAGTTAGTTAGTAGATAGTAATAAAATAATGAATAATTTGTTCTTCAATTCAATTCAATAAAATAAAGGATTTTATTACATTCATATAAATTTGATTAAAAAAATAGCATCTTTTAATAATAGACATTCTGTATACTAATCTAAACTTCAACCACTGCTATCATCAATACATATTCTTATGTACGTACATATGACTGAATGAATAACTCCGTCTCCAATTTTCTTTTTAAATATTTACACTAGCTTCCCGCCCATGGCTTCACCCGCGTGGTGACTCCTGATAACTATGACCGTAGTCACAGAGGGCTACATCGAAACGATTAACGTGATGTAACAGATTTTGGCCTATTCGATTAATGATATCTAACACAAAAAAAATTCCAATTCAAACCAATTGTTTCTGGGATTTGTGATTTCAATTTCAAACTCTATATTAACAAACTTTATATTAAGTTTAGATATATGCAGGCATCGATCGTAAAATTTATGAAAATATAATTTCCAGATAATGGATGCATACACAAACTGCAGACAGTTCAATTGCATCACACCTATTGTGGAGCAAACAGAGTATCACATGTTCTGTAGAGAGAAACCAGAACTGTACATGCCCGAGCTATATCACAAGATAGGTGTTGGTAAGTCATTTCTACTAAATGTTTTAGTGGTCACGCGCTTTACTTTCTGCCGAGGAGTTTATTATTTAATTTAATTATAGTAGCCTTAACAAAAAAAAAACAAAATGTCCAAAGGATATTATCATAAGAGGTACTTAAAGAAAACCCTTAGGGTTCAACGAATAATTTATACGAATATTTTATTTTATTGAAAATGTTTGATCAAATTAATAAATTTAAAGCATGCCCAAAATAATTGAGTTGGTACGGGCGTGCGACCTATCATAGGTGGTATTACTTGTTCATAGGCGTCATGTGTCTGATCCCAGGGATGATGGCTTGGTCCGCGATCACTACTGGCAAAGGACTTGGACGTGAGGAGATCACTGGTCTATTCGCTAAGTCACGGTTCAATAGGAAATATAGCACATTTAGCTGGTGTGAAGAAGATTTGGCTGTTGCGGATGTGAGTGAGGTAGGCTGCTTGTTGAAAAGTGTAAAATTTGAGTCCGATGATGTTCGATGATTTAATATAGTGTTTATTATAGCACAAAAAAACATTTTTTTTTATAAATTTATGTAACAGATATATTATACAAAAAAAATAATAGAGATTAGTAGAACTAGACTTGTAATTAACCACGCGATTGTACCCTCTAGATGCGAATTTCTGGAAGTAAAGAACAAGTTGCAGGGGAAGAGCCTCGCACTTATGGCGATAAACTACGCGATCTCGCCAATCTTGCCACAACAATGAGTAAGTTATGAGTTACCAAAAATAAGTCATAAGACCACATTGAAAATTTTATCATGTTAATAATAATTTGACCTCTTCCATTAAATAGATTGTTCGATGAGCCAACTGGCTGTTGCCTGGTGCCTTAAAAATGAATCTGTAAACTGCTTACTGCTCGGGGCGGCAAGTGTTGAACAATTCAAAGAAAATATTCATGCGTTGCAGGTAATTCAAATATCTGGAAATAACATCAATGAGTAACTTTTCAGAACTGAAAATACATAGATATTCGAAAGACTAATATTAGTCTTGTATATTTTGTACGTATTAAATTTTAACAAGACAAAACCACTGTATTTTAAGAACTTAATAAATATATTTATATATAAAACTTTTCCTGATCAGTAAAACTCATATGTATGAACTCATTCGTAGATTGTGCCACAACTCACACCATCAGTGATGGTGGAAATAGAGAGACTGTTGTCTAACAAGCCGCAAAGACCACCCATGGTCTCGACTCTGGCGATGCGCAACCAACAGAACAGCAATACAGTGCGAGTAGACATGACGTGAGTAGACCGTATTAAAGTGTGTTATGCCTTAATTAACTTGAACTAGGTCATTGATTGCGTATATTTATACCCTAGAGCCCTAATTGGTCTAAATTTGAGAATTTTATTTTAAAATAGGCCGAATGTCTGAACGGCTATATGAATTTTGCTTGATCATTGTTAATGGAAATCTATTTTTGAAAGGGCTTCAAATTTCTAAAGCTTAGGCTATTTTCGTCTTCATATGTATTCTGATGCGGTTTAAATATTTATATTGCTAGATTAGTTTTCTATTTCAAAACTTTTTCTGGTGTATGAGTTGTTATATTGAGTACAAAAGTCTGTCTCGACTGGTAGAGTTGATTACACGTACAATTGGGGGATAAAGCGAGTGACAAATCACTTTGACAAATTATGTGTGTGACTGTAAACGCCAAGTTGTGGATTCGATTCCCACTCGAAGAAATGAATTACTTAATATTTTCATTTCTTTTTCTTTAGTGCCGAGGCAAAGCGCGGCGTTGAGTCCGGCCACTCAGTACGCAATGTCTCCAGAACTCGGCACTTTTAATGGGAACGGAGTGTCTTAACTAGGTTCTCAGGCTTTCTTCTGCATACCCTGCTATGAGCGGGATGCAGCGTGAAGTTTAGTAAATAGAGTAGTATTATAAGCTAAGCTTAGAAGCAATATTATACGCTAATAGACTTCAATATCTGGTCCTGGTCCTGGTAATAGTGGAGCGTCCACATCAGCCGCTGGATCTCCAAAGCCGGAGGAAGTTGAGGGCGACGCGACCACCCCCGCCAAGGAAACAGGGCGGGGCTTTTGTGAGATACAGTGACCGTGGTGGCGCGGAAGCACTGAGTCTGCTTCCAAATCTAGTAAGTCAAAGGTAAGTTTGGTTACGTATTATACCTCTGTTCTATTTTCCCTTATTTTTTTTTTAAAACAAATTTTAGATATATGTAGAATGTAGTCATATCTATCTAGAATAGATAGATTCGTATCTTAATATCCGTTATCAATTTATTAAGAAATAATTTTACTTAACCTACCTTAATTTTACTTGCTAAAAAATTTAGTTTACTTATTATTCAAGCTAAAGGTTTTGATTTTTTTGTTTCTATTATAATTTATATCTAATATTGGTTTACATTTAAAACACTTGTCTACAGGAATCAGTTAAGGATAGTAAGCCCAAATTCTTCCTAAATAATGCCGGTGAAGTGATAAGACGTGTCGGTGAGTGCTATAAATAATTTAACAAAATAAAAAGAAACCATATACTATATTTTCATTTCCAGTAACACATAAATTTACAAAAGTATTTACTTAACTTTAATTGTCCAATAGAACATGATGGAGTATCAACAGATGTGGTAATATCCGTATCATCTTTAAAGGGGAAACAGCCAGCGTCAGGCGGTAGTAAGGTAAAAAAGTCCAAATCTGATAATTCAAGGCCTCGATCATCCTCTTTGCAGAGATCGTCTTCTGGCCAGCTGTCTGTGACTAGGGACAGACGAAGGTCCAGATTCGATTTGGCCTCCCCAGCTGATCTGTAGACACATCGATATCATTAAACAACCTATCATTATGTAACAATTAAATATTTAGACATCATAATGATTGTACACTCGATAGTTATTTAGAATTGTTAAATTGGATGTTGTTAATATTTTTTAATATATTAGTAGAAATTATTGTATTCACAAATTATATTTTTACACGGATGAGTAATAACAAATTTAGATAAAATAAAATTATTACGTTTTGATAATTTATATAATATATGTTATTTATTATTATAATAATTATTATTATTATGTAAATGTAGTGTAATAATAATGAGTGTACAGTCATAATCACGTTGTAAACCAAAACCGTAGATTATGATAATATCATAAAACATAAGAATATAAATAATCTATTACAGTAAACAACATGAAGCAGTTCTAGCCAGTTGCAAAAGCTGTGATTAATAAACATTATGTGTACATTGAGTTTAATATGATATTATATGAAAAAGAAGGAGGATAAGCGCTCTATCGTTGCCATAAGGAGTAGGCTAGTCACAACAAAGTGCAAGGCACATAGAAAACTAACTAAGTTAGTCCACATATAGCCTTTTGTATGTACAATTTGGAATTATACAGCTTTATTGTATAAATTTGTATAATATATATTGTATTATAGTATATTATAGAAAATTAATAATCTTTTTATTATATTATATATACATTTTAATAATTATATATGTAAATGTTTAGTTATTTTAGATATATTAATGTATTGTGTGCACTAAATATTAGCTTTATTATTAAAAATACATATAAATATTATTTGTTTTTTATAAGAAAATAAAATATGTATAGAACAAAGTCGCTACGAATGTACGTGGAAAGTTTAGAAAGTATGGGTAGTCTATAGTTGCAATCGTTATCAGGCATTTAGTGTGTCTTTTACTATTAGAAGAGAAGTAAAACGCCGCGTTCACGATAGGTAAGCACATGTAGGTCGATAGGTTCAAAATTCACTATAGATTGTTTAAATAATTTTAAGTACACAAAAAAATGTACTTATTCAAAACATTTTTTTCTGTTAGTTAATATAATGTTCAAATTAATTTTTTTCTCGTAGAAGTTGTATGTAAAATACAACCAAAATGAATGTATATAAGTTAGATTGTCAAATATGCAGAATTTCAGTTTCCAATACAAATCGGGCTAATTTTAGTCCACAAATGTAATTATTTATAGATATACCATCTAAAAATTACGATTGTTGGTTCAGATCCTACTCAGAAATTAATATATTTATAATATGGACACTTGCCTGATCTAAAACAATAGTTGACGCCGATACTTAGTTACCCTTATTTACGGAAAGTGGAGAAATATGTCACATAGTTGTCTCTATTAAACATGAAAATAAGCAAATAACAAATAATTTTGGAACCGTAAGTTCTGTTTTAAGCCAGAATAAGCGTGGATGCGGCGATCATCAGAATCAGAATGAAATATTATACCTAATTGATTCCTTCGAATACTAATTAAGGGAGCTAGTCATTTAAGAAATTGTAAAATTCAATAAATCGCTTCCACTGCTTGCATTAAAATAAGGATCTGGCTTAAAATATTATTATATATATAATTGTAACAAAGAAAAGCTAGCGAATTTTAATAGATAAATCTAAGTTACTTAGCATTAAGTGACTGAAATAATATTGGTAAGATCTAAATTTCTTTTGTGTATATTTTAACACAATTATAGCTTAAATAATGATGAATGAATAATAAAGCACTTTTAAAACAGTCAAAGCTTCTAAAAAAAGCTTTTTAATATAAGTATAGGTTATGATGAATATAATGAAAAAAGGTTACCGGTAAAGTACAAATCGCTATCAGTTGTCAATCTGTTATATTTCGCTTGAAATATATCAAATATATATAAAAACTATACTTGAGATAGGCAGATAATGGAGAAACGGAGTGTATTGACACCAGGATGTTCATTCTTTACCTTAAATACGAAAAAAATAAAAATAAAAACAACTTATATTTTTGATATATTTTAAGCGATATAGTATTTAAAATTTATTTATAGATGTTTATTTTGATTGTTTGTAGGGTAGTTGTTTGTTTGATTTCCTACTAATAGTACTTTGTAGATTGAGTGAAATTTATCTGTGTGTATTTGGAAATAGTATTTTTACATAAGATTAATAATATGTGCTGTCTAATGATAAAAGTGAATGATTAATCTAGGAAAATGTTTTTTTGTAATTATGTAATTATAAATAAAAAAACTTATTTTTTTGGATTGATAATTTTTTACAAATATTGGTGACATTGAAAAGTTTCAAAATTCTTGAATGATTTCGAAATACATTTGACCAAAATCCATCGTTCTATTAAAGGCACAGATATTTACAAGTAGGTAGTCCAAATAAATTAATTAATTAATTCTCAAATGAACAAAAATTAGATTCTAGTATAGAAAAAAGCGCAAAAATGCTATATAATATACATTATAATCAACACATATACATTTAATATTAGTCATATTTTATATTTAATTATATTTTTAGTCATAAATTGTTATGATTATAGTTATATTATTATGATTATATTTGTATTATTATTAAAAAAATATGTTTTAAAGTTTTATCTTTATCACGTCATATCATTAGATAAATTTTATTGAGCATTTTACCACGACTTAGTCCTAGTGTGTCAAAATATTTGAGCCAGAAACTAATAAAAGCACCTCACTCAATGAATGTGTTTCATTTTTTAATATATAATTAGTAGATTTTAAAAATAAATTTATTCTAAAGACGAAATATTTCGTTTCGATACTCTATATTTAGCTTCACGCTGCATCCAGCAAGGCAGGCAGAGGGAACCTACACACTCCAACCCACTTTCTGCTGAATTCTGGAGGCGTTGCGTGTTGAGTCGCAGAACTCAACACCGTGCTTTTCCTCGACACCAGAGCGAAGAAATGGAAATATAACTCACTTCCTCGAGTCAAAATCGAATTTGGTTATTTATACGGTACAAAACAATAGCGGAACATAATTTCACAATTGCATTTGTAGCGGATAAATTCAGGGCGCTGATATAGCGTATTTACAATTTATATTATAAATATTAATTTTATAAATAAGTAAATAAATAAATAAATATTTATAAATAATATTAATACTTGTGCCCTACATAGTCACTCCTCGGCGGCCTCCATACTCTTATATTTATTCTCATAACACTTGAATGTCTCGAAAATTTAGCGGAAAATAAAGAACGGAGTGTATTAACGTGAAACTACAATGTCTATAAAAGATAATAAAAGAATAAAAGATAAGAAAATATATCAAGAAATTATCCTAGCTTAGAAAAAAAAGGGAAAGCGAAAATCAGATAGCGCAAACCAACCTCCAGTTAAGTTACTCTGCCAAGGTTACAAGGCCACAATAACCCACACATTGTATGTAACGCCAAGTGACGACGCAAGACCGCCAATCGCTATCCTCAATTATCCTGCTAGTCCAGGACTAAATATAGTACGGCATACTACTGCGTCGTCTTGCCAGTGGTCAGACGTGGCCAGGCGTGGTACAAAATGGCACTTGTTTATTTTGATTGGCTGGACTATTTGGTCTTTGGTGCTATGTTACTTCTGTCTTCTTTAATTGGTGTGTACTTCGCTTTCTTCGCGCAGAAGAAGCAGAATACGACGGCGGAGTATCTGATGGGTGGGAAGACAATGGGCATGTTTCCTATATCCATGTCCTTGATAGCCAGGTATTGTATTGGACTTGATTTTTTTTTAAGTTTCTCTTTTTTGGAAGTGATGCGTTGTTTGTGCTGGCGATTCTTTTCTATTGGCGAATTTTTTGTATTATAAATACAATTTTATACAAATGTAAAATATGGTTTTGGTTTTGGTTTTGGTTGGTGGTTAAGCAAAATATTTCAAATTTGTTATTTTTATATGACTTGTATAATATAAAAAATGAAAAAATTGCAGAAATATTTTAAATGGATTATAAATATATTTTGTTTACGCTTTTCCTCGCTTGACTGGGTAGAGGTATTCAATTACTAAATTTAACGCCCAATTTTTTAAATATTGTGACTGTGTCGTGAGCTCAACGTCAGGCTTCTACTTTCTACTCTACCATAGCAGAGAAATGAGAATAATTGAAATATAATCACTCCCTGAGTGGGAATCGAACCCCATAACTGTCAGGTTAACCGTAATGGTCTCTAATTCATGTTAGGAAATAACTGAATCAATCTCTAATGCTGCTAACCCTTATAGCCAATCAGAGTACTTAAGCGAATGAATGAGCGTGGGTAACTGTAATGTGTAAGAGAACTTCCTTAGATATCATAATTAAAGTCAATTTTGTATAGAAAGTATAATAAATATTTTTACTATTTTTTATAGATACTTTATTCCACATTAAGTTAAGGAAAAAACAGTTCAAAAATTTAAAAGTAGCGGGTAGCGCACCTGTTAGAAATATTTAAATATTAAATATTATTCATTTTTCTGGCAACGAGGGAACTCCACTGCCACTCAACACGCAATGTCTCGAGTATTTAACGGAAAGTGTGAGTGTCTCAACACTAAATTCCCACAATCGCCAGCTGGTGCACCTTGACAGCCTATTTTCTGTGTCTTTATCAATCAATATTCATTCAAAAAATGCAGTTTGAATGGACCCAAATATAATAAGTAGTAAGCAAGAGACCTAAATTACTAAATTGGTCTACAAAAATAGACTGACCTTAACAGTTCTATTGCATCGTTTCTATGGAGTGGTTTAACTTCTATACCTTGTATATATGTAGTAGTATCTAGTTGTATTGTAGCCCCTACAATCGCCGTATCTGATATAGCGCTGGCTGTCTGTCGGTAATCAATTCATAAACTTGACATTCTTCTCTAGAAATCTTTATAGTGTCCAAAAAATATGTAAATTAGTGGAAATTTGTAATAATAACGTAAACGGGACATAACGAAATTTTTGGATAACTACAGTTATAAAATGTGGCACAAAGCGAAACTTATACAAGTTGTCAACTATTATAAGTTGTACTTCCCGATGACCTGCAACCCTGAAATTGATAGGAAACCCTCGGTGAAACTCATTCGAGTTCAACTCGCACTTGATTGATTTTTTCTTATATTCTAGCTTCACGCTATATGAAAATAATAAAACCCACAACCTCCGCATTTACAATCAGATGCTGAGCCGATATGACTATAAGCACTAACCTGCGCCACGAAGGTTCCAATATCTAAATTAATATTATAAACCTGAAACCTTTGGTTTAACTCGTTAATAGCGACCACTACTTGTTCCAATTGAAAAAATATATTTGTGTTGTATTCCAAAACGTCATAGGCATTTTTCAGTAACCCACTGTACCTTCCTGCGGTCAAAGTTACCTCGGGCACCTAAAATGTTTGAGCTATTTTAATTTGACCACGGTGCCGTAACCGCAATTAGCAAGCGCGACGTTGAGTTCTGCCACTCAACACACAATGCCTCCAGAATTCGGCGAAAAGTGGGGAACGGAGTGTCTTAACACTAGGCGTAAAGCTGATTCTGACAGGTAGCAGATAATGGATAATAAAGTGCTAAGCGAAATCTATATACATATATTAAGCTCGGTAAAAATATTTGTTAGTCTTTCATCTAACCTACACCTCAAACTTATATCTAAATGATAAATGAAAAATGATAAAATATTAAATATTTCATTTACCTAATTGGGACTCGAGCCCCGACCGTCGCGCTTACAATGACACTATAGACACTTCTTTTTTATTATTTACTTCATTCTGTATCCCGTATATAACGGATAGGAACCTACTACCCGTAACCGTCTTGGCGTAGCAGGATATCGTCGTAACAGAAGACGATTGTACATTTGATTCCCACTTCCGAAAATGAAGTATTTTCAATTTCTTCCTCTGGACATAGTACCTGTAGCTCCTCTGATGTTGCACGGGGTCGTGGGCAGCGGTGATCACCATCAGGTGACCCGAACGCTCGTTTGCCTTGTCCTTTTTCCATAAAAAAAAATAGTACCGCATTAAATTCGGGCACTATATAATAATATTAAAATATTAATTTCAGTTACGTGTCAGGAATATCCCTGCTGGGGCTACCAGCTGAAATGTACACATATGGAACTCAACTTTGGACCATCGTGTTGTCAGAGTGGATTGTATCACTGACCATATCTATAGTATACCTGCCTGTGTTCTACCATTTGCAAATTACTTCTACGTATGAGGTAATATTTATTGTTTTTTTTTTCTATAAGTCAATATTATAAAATAAAAGAAGTTACTTATTAGAGAGTTGAGTTTAAACGCGATGGTAGTGGATTCAATCTCCACTTGGCAGAATGAATTTCTCTGTTCCTGTAGCATTTAGTGACGTTAAGAATGAATTTCTCTATTTCTGTAGGATTTAGTGACATTACATTCCATTACCTGCTGACCTTCGAATACATAGCGTCAATGATACTGAGAGGAAGTCACGTAAAATGCATTATGACCCCCTGGAGGGTATATATGAAGAGAGTGATTACTGTGGACTAGGACAAAGAGTTATGCAGAGACCGTAGCGTTTGGCGCTCTGTTGTCTCTGGCTACTCAGCCAAGGATACAACGTGAAGCTAATAAAAATTCCACCACCACCAGCTTAATGTCCCAAATTCGGCTGAAAGTAAAAAGTGAAGTGTATTATCACTTTACTTTCTCTGCCTAACCTGCTATAAGTGGGATAAAGGAACCTGAAAAAAGTCTGAAAACTTGAAACAAAGCAGGAATTACATTCAATATTAGTATTTTCTATTCTGTTTCCTTTGACATTGATTAGGAGTTCAGTTATATATGTATTGTCTTATAATTCAATATTATATATATCAGTATAAGCAAGACGCATTTTCAATATTTTCTACCGTAAAAACTAAAAAGAAAACCGAATAGACACCTCAATGAAAACAAATTCAAATATTACACCGACGTGCCATATTAAATGTCCATACATAAAATATTGTACAGACACTAGAGAGGGCAATCTTTACAAAGTGTATGATTCATTGCATATCTTGTCTCCAGACCTAAAAATTACTTCCATCTAAAAATAGCTGCAGCAGGTAGGAGTTGCGACAGGTAGGCGTCATATCAGCTTACACATCCACTAACGATCTGTGATGCATACAATAGTACATAAAATAAAATAAATGTTTATATTTTTGTTGATACAGTTTTTTGGAGTTGCATAATTGACCTTAAAAGACTATTATAGCATAAATAAACGTATATAAATATTTCACTTCCTCGAGTGGGGATCGAACCCACAACCGTCCCGTTACTTCTATGTAAATAATAGTATATAATAAAATTTACCTAATTATGTTTATTTTTCAGTATTTACGACTGCGC
Source organism: Heliconius numata (assembly GCA_016802625.1). Classification (NCBI taxonomy): domain Eukaryota; kingdom Metazoa; phylum Arthropoda; class Insecta; order Lepidoptera; family Nymphalidae; genus Heliconius; species Heliconius numata. The sequence goes on from JAEBDU010000087.1 coordinate 264,666, forward strand.
TTCAATCAACACGTAAGACTGCTTGGATCAATAATATTCATCATCAAAATGCTTCTATACATACCTATTGTTATATACGTACCAGCTTTGGCTTTCAGTCAAGGTACTTATTCATTTTACATTAAAATAACAAGTACTGTAAATAAAAAACAACTGAATCAATCTCAGGAGGATGAATTATGTTTATTTCCTAGCTCTGGTAATAAGACATAGGGTGGTGTTGAGTTAAGCTACTCCACGCCAAATGTCCGAAACGGAGTGTCTTAACTGCGTAACCTGCTATATGCGTGATACAGCGTGAAGAAAACAAAAAAAAACAGAAAAAGAAGAACAAATTGACTTTTCACTGGATTCCCTATCTACTACTAATGTTATTCATGTCTATAAAAAAGTCTCTAAACAGATTAGCTTTACTCGCGTATAGTACGGTCGACGAGTCATGTTTGTAGATTGCTGCGTAGATGTGTTTTTAGGAAATTTCTTACTTTCGATTATTTTTTAACCGAGTGCACAATGGGCAAGTTGAGTAAGCCTAACTTCAGGGGAGCCACGACTCGTTAACCGTACTTTACTAAACGGTACTTCTGAACTAACATCACTACAGTTCGTGCCCCACAGTGAGCTGGAAGGGATAACTGCCATAATTGCTTAACTGGCTCAAGTAAATTATATAAATCTTTGTCAAATTCCACCAAAGTGACGCATTTGAGGCTTAACTCGCTTGAACCATAGTCATAGATTCGAATCTTACTCGAAGGAATGTTTATATCACATATATGTACGTACTTATAATACATATATTAACTAAGTGTCGCCTGAACTGCGTTTGCGTGAAATATAAAACGTAAAATTCCCGTTATTCTCGTTTCCGTTGCAATTTGCTATAGAGATTCTTTAATAGTACACTCATCAAGGAACCTACTGCGTAGTTCCGGTTGTTCTTTATCAATTAGTAACGGAATAATTTTATACTTATAGATATGTTTTTTTTTATATATAGCTTTTCAATCAGTACATAGGCAATATTGCCTTCAAAATAGTAGGAAAGTTGAGAATAGAGAAATATATCATTAAGCTCTTCTTCCTTCATCTTCGAAATTTTCAATTCATTTTCTCACGATTCATGAGATACAGCTTGGTGACAGACGTACGGAAAGCGGTGTCTTAGTAATAAATTTTCATTCGTCCTTTAAAAAAGAAGAAAATAAAAACTAAATTCGTTTTAACTAATCAATATTATATTAATTTTCAGTAACCGGAATAAATCTACATATGATAACACCAATCGTGTGTATCGTGTGTATTTTCTACACTACTTTAGTAAGTATAAATTGAAACCATTTCTATCTAATAACCACACCTATGAGTGTGGCTAATTTAATTTAATGGACCTTAAAATGGAGCTATTATGCATTCGTACTGCTTTTTTGCAATTTAAACGCCAGTTAAAGTGTTTGTTTCTAAAATGTTAAAGAAATAAAAAACGAAGTGACAAATCTTTCTGTCACTTCGTTTTTTCTGTCTGGCTTCACAAAATGTTTAAACATAGTAAGTTCTAAGTTTACGTCGTATACCGTATAGTGCAAGGTCCTAATGCACCGCCAAATTTTTGAAGCATTGCGTGTTGAATGGCGGAACTCAACGCCGCACCGCACTTTGTCTTGTTACCAGAGCGAGGAAAAGAAAATAAATTATTTCCCGAGTGCGTCACAATGGTCGCACTTACAGTCAGATACCGCCTTGCGTTTTCTTTTATTTTTTTTTCTAGTATATTATATATAGGTTATTATTAATAGCTTATTTTATTTTCATTATAAGCTTTTAATTAACTAGCCATGTTAGTTTGTAAAATGTTGCAAGCTGAATTTGATGTTCTTCTATTGTCCTACTTCTGATGACAAATAAATTACATATAATCTAAAATAATAATAAATTAACAATAATAATTACATATAATATTGTTTTTAATACAAAATGGTCGCAACAATAGAATGGCGGATTACAATATTTTCTCACCCCATCATAATATGAATATACCATGATAAAAATAATATCTAGAAAGCTTGTGCTTAATTATTTTTTTTAAGTCAATATTTTTTTTTCTTAGGGTGGCCTCAAAGCTGTAGTTTGGACGGACGCACTACAAACTATACTAATGTACTTCGGTGTAATATTCGTGCTGGCGTACGGCACTTGTCGGCTGGGGGGGGTGTCTGAAGTGTTGAGAATCAACAAGGAAGGAGATAGATTAGATTTTTTTATGTAAGTTTTTGCCTTGCTCTATAAATAAGTATATACAGGGTGGAAGAGGCAGCGCTTCTTTTACTGAAACTGCATATAGGATAAAATATTTCAAACCCAGAATTAAAAAAAATAATCAAGGTACCCCAACAGTTTAGACGTAGGATTTTTTTTTCATTTCACGATTTTTATCCATACCTGTATTTCGTGTCACGCACACATACGTATGCGACGTTGCCGCTTTGACAGGTAAGTGTGTGCGTGCCTATGCCTACTTTACAAATGGCGTTTTATTTTAAAACGATAATTTTATTATTTATTTTGTTTGAAAAAATAACTTTTTCTTTTTTGGGAATTATTTTTTTTCCGAATTATATTAGGCTTTTATAGAGTAGTTACAACTGCGGTTTCATTTAAAGTGGTGCTGACAATTCCACCCTGTATATGAAAAAAAATCTGAACACATTTGCTTTACTTTTGTATAATACTGTCGACGAATCCTGTCGCCTTGAAGTTGACTGTAGATGGTTGGGCAGATGTAATTTAGATTTATTTTGTTGCTTTTAATTATTTTCCTGTATCAAGTGCACGATGTAATCTCATGACGGCACGACTCGTGAACTGTACTATATTATACTAAACTGTACCTGTAAAGCTAAATCAACGTCATTATAGTCCGTGCACAGCACAGCGCAGCACAGCGTCTGCTTGTACTCACGAGAACCGTGGGTTCGATTCCCGCTTGCGGGAATCAATTATTCCGGTACTTAACATCCATTGTCTTCTAAAATCCCTGTAAAGTGGGGAACGGAAGTATGCTTACTAAGTCTTAAAACTAAGTTCCCAGATTCTACCTACCCTGCTTTGTTATCTTAACTAAAATCTTATATTACTTCCAGAATGGACTTGGACCCAACTATCCGCCATACGTTCTGGACAACTGTGTTCGGGAACTACTTCAGCTGGCTCGCGTCGTGTTCTGTGAACCAGGCTATGATACAACGATGTCTGGCGCTGTCCTCGCTGAGGCGGGCTAGGATGTATGGATATTTATAAAAATATTTTCTTTGTAAAATGTTTATTTTGTTATTTTTGTGTTTAAAAGGTCTATTTGAAGTGATTTTGATGATGATGATGATGCTGATGACCGTCGTGATGTAGTAGGACTGTAACTTCAATGGTTGTGGGTTCGTTCGTTACTCTGAGTAGTGATGATATTTATATTATTTTAAATTAAAAGTTGTTCCTTCTCTATGAGACAAAACGCGGCGTTGATTTCCGCCATTTAACACACAGGCAAGTGAGGAAGGGAACGTTTAGAAGATTCTGTTCCGTATACTCTATTTATTTTCATATGCACACAAAATATTTGAAATATCTTAAAAAAAAACAAGTTCAATAACATTCGTTTATGCTAATAACAGAAATAAATGATGTTAGTGTGTTTATGGTCAGAGCGCTTGAACGGCTAACAAGGTGCCCGAGTTCGAATCCAACTACATTATAATAGTATTTTCTTTTCCTAACTGCAGAACAACACCTTAAATATGTTAAAAATATTATTTTCTACAATTTCCAGAACAATTTTCATAATGGCCGCCGGTATATTTATAATTGTGTCCCTCTGTTGCTACACTGGCCTGGTCATATACGCTACGTTCGCTTCCTGCGACCCTCTTAGCACAGGAGCTATAAGGAAGAGTGACCAATTGTTACCTTATTTTGTGATGACTATCACGGGTTCGATTCCGGCTTTGCCTGGCATTTTTATGAGTGGAGTTTTTAGTGCGGCTTTAAGGTAAGGATTTTTTTTCTTTTACTTTCAGGCTGTATCCCATATGACAGCGTGGGCAGAGGGAATCTTAAGACACCAGTATTTACATAGACCATCTTCTCTGTCTGTACGCATGACAGTTGTAGGTTTGAGTCCCTCTCGTAGGGACGAATTATTTTCATTTCCTTACTCTTGTTTCACGACTAAAAGCGGCGTTGAGTTACGCTACTCAACACGCAAGTCCAGAAAATTGGACGTTGCGTGGGGAACAGAGTGTCATAACATTAGATTTTCTTTGCTTACCTTGCCACATGCGTAATACAGCGTAAAGTTAAAAAAAAATTTAATCTTAATCTACTTTTCAGTTCAATGTCTACAGGCTTAAACTCAATGTGCGGAGTTATATTCGAGGATTTAATCAGACCTGCTTATAACAAGCCCATTTCCGAAAGGACAGCCAGCTTCATAATGAAGATCATTGTCGTCGTCATAGGTAAAAATGATTTAAGTTGCATTTTTATTTTTTTTAACTTCACGCTCACCTATATACATAGGTACATAGCAGGGTAGGCAGAGGGAGCGGTGGGAACCTAATGTTAAGACACTCCGTTCCCATTAAACACTTCCGTTCCGATTTATAAATACGGTCCTAACTGCCTCAATATATGTAATGCTAATATAGATTACAAATATATGTAATACGTAATATGTAACATATTTCCATTAGGAGCTTTATGCGTCGGCCTGGTGTTCCTAGTAGAGCATATGGGGGCTTTGATACAAGCTGGTAAGAGCTTGGCCGGCATTACAGCGGGCAGCTTACTGGGGCTGTTCACTATGGGGCTGTTCCTACCATGGATTAACGCTACGGTAGGTATTAGTGTAAGTGCATGTGTAACGCGTGGCTTGTATCGGTGGTACTGAATACTGAATATATATTATGTAGTTCTGAATATATATTGGGTAGTCTAGGTGATTTGAAGGTTTTGATAAGATTTTTTTTACGCTTTCTTTTGCATGGTAATTTATATTGAGATGTAGTGTTAGTACGGAGTGTCTTTCTCCATTATGTCGTCCAACTTTTTTTTATTTTGCGTACTGTATAGTGAAACTCAACGCTTTGTTTACGAAAGCGGGAATGAAAATAATTTGAATATAATCATTCCCTCGAATGGATCGAGCCTGCGACCAGCACGTTCACACTCAGACGTTGCCTCATTGCGCCACTGGCCAACATTGGCCGTCGACCCACAGTCAACTGTGCGTCGACCACCAAAATCATCGAACCCTCAACGTGATCGATCCCCACTCTGATGATTTTGACTTTTACGTCATTTTGACATTTAATTTATTTTCATTTTTTACCAAATGCAGACTAAGCACATAGTTCAGTTCCGCCACTCAACATAATGTCCCGAAATATGGGCAGGAAGTGAGAAACTGAATGTCTTATGGAATGAATCCTATAGTTATGTATTCGTACGAGTAATAATTCATTCTGCATAATTGATTCTATAAATTCAAGGGTGCCCTCGTCGGCGGTATTACATCAACACTCTTCGTCGGCTGGATATCCTTAGGGACGCAGGCGGCCATGTTGCGGGGCGACATCGTGGTGACCCCCAAACCGGTGGACGTTTCTGGTTGTGCAGCCAATTACACTTTACCCGTGACACCGGCTAGCGTGGAATTTGATAGGTACATTTTGTGGATTTTCTCCATTCCTCGTCCTCCAATATATCTGGATGTAATCCTCTGGGTCCTCTGGATTACATCCACATAGTTTAGTTACTGACGGATCAGCTAAGTTATAAACTAACATATTTAATGGATTATTTCTATAGAAACATTGTATACACTTAAAATAAAAATGACTTCTACCATATTAAAATTTAATAAAATTTGATCATCATTTATTCCATTTAATTACTATTCTAAGATTCTATTGTAATTTTCTAAATGTTAAGTTTAAGATATCGCACTTTTATTCAGTTTGTTATGTGTTTCTGCTATTTGATAATACTATTTTTTTTTCCTTTTTTTTTTTTGAGCATAGCAAGGTAGGTAGGTGGCACATAGTGTTAAAACACTCCGTCCCTGCGCACCTCCCAATTTTTAAAGCAATTTTGTGTTGAGTAGCCTTTTAATTGTAAGTCTATAAGACTCTCTAACACACGTTTCGTTTCCAACAGATCGGGAACATTTTTCCTGTACAGAGTAAGTTACTTGTACTACACTTTCATCGGTATGTTCGTGTGCACTACCACCGGGGCCATCGTGTCCTACTTCACCAAGCCAAATGATCCTCAAATGGTAAGAAAAAAATACATATAATATATCGATATTTTTTTCTTTTTTATGTTTTTTTAGAAATGTGTAATGATATTGAAATGTGTCTTATCTTAATGGTAAAGAGAGTATGAGTTTCATTTCTATTCAATAATTTAAGAATAGTGGTTCTATTACTTAATAGGCTGTTTTCTAGTTTTTATTATACAACCTAACGAGAATTTAGTTTATTAATAAATATTTTAGTACCTCTTGATGCAGATATTAGAGGCAATAATGGTTCAATTTTTTCTTGGAAAACCTTTACTGCAAATAGTTCTAAAATATGCATGTAATAAAAGATATTTTATTTGTTTTCAAGGTCCATCGAGATCTGTTAACTCCATTAGTCCATCGGTGGCTGCCGCCTCAAAGTCCGTACTGCCGCCGTCCTCGCCTCACGCAACACGACATCGAGCTGCACGCGCGGGAAATGGAGGGATTACGTATACTTTCTGAATATATGGTAAGTTTTATTTTCATGCTGTATAGGCCCCCCATATAACAGGATAGGCAGGGGAAAGGTCATACTCCCCTCCCCACTTTCCACCGACTTTTTGAAGTATTGTGTGTTAAGTTAGGGAACGCAATGCCGCGCTCTACCTTGTTACCTTTCCACCGAGTACTAATTGAACTTGCAACCATCGCGCTTACAGTCAGGCGCTGCTCACCACATTATGCTAATAATTGAAATTTCTTTCACAGAAACCCATAGACGACATCTGTTTAGAGACGGATTTACTAACGCAAAGGAACAACAATTTTAGTTAGTTTTTAATTTACTTTACAATTTGTTCATATACTCGTACAATTATTATAGGTATAAAGTAACAAATGTTCAATTAGATTTAATAAATTATATCAAATATGAATTATATGTGACTTTTATTTATTTATTTTTAGCTCCAACTCTGTATCCTGCACAGAGAAGAGTAGGCAGGGGGAAACTGGGAACCAGTTCTCCTTACTCCATTCCTCATTAGTACATTTCCGTTCCCACTTTCTCGATGCCATTGACTCGACGCGAAGAAATAAAAATATTAAATATTTAATTTCAACAACCTGTGACGTTTACAGTCGCACATGTGTGCCCCTTCTTCCTGCTTCTAACTTTTATTTTTTAAAATAATAATATTAGTTTTCTATGATTTTATCTTAACTGTATTTCAAACCCACACCTATAAATAGAAGTGATATAAGGTTTCTTTAAAATTCGCACTGTATACCGCATGTAGCGGATAGAGATCCCCCACCTTCCGCAAGGCTCTCCTCTGTATCACGTTCATAGACTCTAGTAGTAGTAGTAGTAAGTTCCAGCTAGAATTAGGTCCAAGAGTGGTGCAACGGCACAGCATGTGACATAATATGTTACGGTTGTGAGTTGAAATTCCACTTTTCATTTTTCAGTTCAGTTCATTTCCTCGCCCTGGTTAGAAGACAATGCTCGACCTTCCGCTCCACTTAACTCCACTTAACACGCAATCTTTCGAAAAAAATTATGGTACGCAGGGCATAGGGTGTCTTAGTGCTAGGTTCCCTTTGCATATATGCGGGAAAAATTAAGCAGTATTTTTTTATTTCCCAAGCTTCTTTTCCTTGACTATATCAAGAAACGAACGCATCAAGAAATTTAAGATTTTTTCCATACAAACTTACAACCCTTTATTGGCACCCTTAGGCACAATTCTTCCAATTCTAGACAACCATGAAACATGTGTTCAATTAAATACTTTTAAGAGTCTGAATTTCAAATTTTATGAAAATTGATGCAGATTTAAAAAAAAATCTATACAAACTTCCGCCTCTTATTTGCACCCTTAGAGGGAGAATTCTAGAAAACGATGAAATACGTATTCAATTAAATACGTTTAAAAATCTAAATATCACATTTTATAAGAATCGGTGCCGATTTATTTTTTTTTCCATACAAACTTTCAACCAGGGGTTAAATAGGTTCACCCCTTTAGGGTTAAAATTTTTCAAAATCTTTCTACGCACAGCGGTTACGACTGTGCGTGCGTCTTACCTCAGTCAGTGAGAACAAGTCCTTTTATATATAAAAAAAGACTAGAGGAACATTGAAATAAATGAATAAAATAAAAATCTATATATTTAATACTTCTTAAAATCTGATACATTACATGTACTTGTGTATTTATTTACAAAACAGACCTGTCTCAAAACTATTTAAACGCCAAATAATAATTAAGTTGAAATGAAAATGAGGGTAAATGGAAATAAGATTGTGGTACAATAATCAAAATCCAAGTTAAAATTTAAATGGGCTCGAACAACCAGACCAGAACTTGTAACGTTTCATAAAATTTTAAATAAATTCTAAAAAATAACAACACTATGTCGACATAAAAAATATCCTAACGTAAAATCTACTGCGTTTAGTTTAGAATAGCTTAAATTATTAATATCATCAATGTAACTTATCTAATTAGCTTTGTCTCTACTATTTATTGCTTAGGATCACTTTTCCAAAATAAAAGTAAGTTGCTCTGTTTGTGGACACCACCGGAGATCTGAGACACTCCGGCTGTTAGACACTGACACTGGTGGATAGGCTCAGACTACTTCTCCGCTTCTAAGACTTCAGGTCGGTTCTCCTGCAAGTGCGCACGTTGACTGGGAAGAACACATTTAGCTCTATAAGAGTGGCGAGCACTAAGAACATGGCGTACATCGCCAGGCACGCCCTTCCTACCGCCGCGTCCAGCTTAAACTTGTTGAACCAGAAAGTCAAATACAGCAAGAGTAGAGTGGACAGAAGCGATATAGCAGAGTATTCAAGACCCATCGAGTTAATCTTCACCTAATGACAAAATGAAAAATTATACACAACAATATTTGTTATAAAATTGCGCAAAGCATAGCATAACGTTTATTCTTATTTCTTATTTAAATATGAAAATCACTTTTTTGTATATATCAAGCAAACGTTAGCAGCAAATTAGAAAATTTTAATAAACTTGGCAAAGTTAAAAATTAATACACAATTTTCAATTGAAATTGCAAAGTGATTAGGCATATTTAAACAACGGGCCCACAGGTCGCAAGGCGTAAAATCGCTTTAAAAGATTCGCTTAGCCAATTCGCTTTTAAATACTTATGTAACATATAACAGATATCTAACCCAGTAGTTGCCAGGTTCAGCTGGAGTCAATGAGGCCTTGATCAGCCATGGTAGCCCCAGACACAGTAAGATGTCAAATGTGTTCGATCCTATCGAGTTACTTATCCCCATTGATCCGTGACCTGCAATTTAAATGTACATAAGAGTTGGATAGGAGTATGCTTCTTATAGCTTCACACTTTGTCCCTAGCGGAATAGCCAGAGAATTCTCGCTAAGCGCCAACCGCGCTACGATCATTGCGTACCTCTTACGCCTCTTCCACTGTTCTCAACCTACCTAAAATATTTATGAAAAAGCAAACCTAACTGTTAATACGTTTAGTTAACAAAAACCTGTAATTTATAATTTTATGTTTTCTAAAAATTAATTTAAAAAAAGTCTTTTGAAAAAATTGTACAACATACAACTTACCTTGTTTTGCAACAATCACACTGGAAACAGCTTCAGGTACTGAGGTACCTGCTGCGAGGAATGTAATCCCCATTACAGAGTCAGGTATCATCAGGGTATCACCTTAAAAGAAAGAGTAATTAAATAATTACAAAATTATAAAGATAATAGTTGTAATACAGTTATTTATGAAACGAGATTAGGAGATTAGTTATTTAATTAAATATTTTAATGATATTCTTTAAACATATATGAAAATATTTTATTGATATTTTACTAAGTCACTCAAAGACAATGTATAGTCGCAACTACTGAATCTAACAGGCTGGAATTTGCCATGTAGGTAGATGTATGGAAGTATAAAGGAAGTAGGAAGTAAAGTCGTGAAATTTCTACGGGAACGGGTACAAGCAAGATTTCGGACACAGTGACATTCTTCTTTGACTAAAAATATTTTAACTTATAAAATAATTTAGCAGTAGAATTTGAAATGTTTAACAATTCAAGTAATGAGATGTCAAAAAAAACGTCCCTGATAATACAAACATTGAACATACCAATAATAGTTATCATCCAAGCAACGATATAGGATAACGATCCTATCCAAACTATGCACATAATGAATGTTAGAGGAAACCAATTTTTGAAACGGGGTTTTTCACAATCTGGTATCGTGAAAAGGAATACCAAGTGTATTGGCCACGTTACTATCCATGTGGTCTGAAATAAATGCAAAAATGTTTTACTACTTAATAATTAATATTATTATGAAAACAATTGAATGAAAATGGCGACTACAGATTTTTTTTTTATTTTGATAAGAAGTATAGAGGCCGTCGTGGCACATCGTCACATTGGTCGGCTGCGAACGCTATAACTGTGGATTGGATTCCCATTTGTAAGAATAATTCATTTTCATTTCTTCCCCCTGGTAACAAGGCAAGTGTGGCGTTGAGCTCTGCTTCTCAACACGCACTGTCTAGAAAAGTTGGGCAGAAAATGGGGGAAATTAGGTTCCCTTTGCCTAATTTGCTATTTGCGCGATACAGCGTTAAGCTCCGGAAAAAAGAGCAATTATCGTGATATTACTAAACTACCTTAGTTAGTTTACTTCTCCCAGAAGGCCACTTCCACAGTGAGTGGCGGTACTCATCTGGAGTGTCTTTATTTCCTTCTTCAACATTTCCTTGATTTGTTTCTTCCTGGTGCGCTATTTCCATATCGCTATGTTTAGTTTCATTATCATCATCACTATTTATTTTTTCTATTTGTAGAGGAGTTATCATTTCATTGACATCTGAATAGAGTGATACATTTTTGACATTGCCATTGTGTTGATGATGATCTGTGGGGGATGTCTTGATTTCTTTGTTTTCTGTAATTTTTATAAATATTATAATGCTTATAAATTTCATATCTAAAATTTTAAATGACTTAAAATATTTAATATTACTATTAAATGTCATAGTAACTGTTAAACTGGCAAAAAATATGATTCGGCTATATACAATTGATCATGTACGTAACTAATCTAAAAATTATACAAACCATTTTCTAGATTCATCACCGAATCTTGCTTTTCACTGTCTTTCTTAATCATATTGGAAACACATTTCCAGCTTCCTATAATAGAATACATTTTATAATATAAATGGGAAAATAAAATTTTAATTGTTGTAAGAATTCGTGTAAGACTACAAAAATGGTACCTTTAGCAAAATTTTGTATACTCTTGTCATAGTACATGATGCAGATATAAACACCGTATAACATGACAAGCAAGAACGCCTCGTACCACTGTACGTACTCATCGTGCATTATACAGATAAGTATTGAAACTGTAATGCCGTATGCGAGACAGTCCCTTGTTAGCGGCCACCAATCAAGAGGTACCACCTGGAATATAATGAAGAGAAGGTTACCATAAAAGGCATTACTTGATAAACTACTTAGCTGTCATAAAAATCTTTTACTTTATTTACAGTCAGAATTAAAATATTAAAATTCAATAATATTGTTTGTAACATATCATTTTAGAAACACCTATTCGCAGAACAAGGATAAAATATAATTAAAATCTAAATTAGTATACCATCCCAGCCCCTATACCACAGCAGGCTGCCACAGCAAGTATGTTGAAGACAGCTGAGCCCACAATAGTCCCGACTCCGATGTCACCCTCTGTGATGAAAGTCCCGATCACGTTCACGAAGAGCTCGGGGGCGGACGTAGCCGCCGCCATGAAGGTAGCGCCGGCTACGTCGTTTGTCATGTTTAATGCTGAAGAAATAAACAGAAATCAATAATTGGCCATTTAATATGCTCATACATATTTTCAAGAAAACATTCCTAAATCTCCATGTTTTCTAGGAAAAGGTGAAATATTTTCAATAATAAACTTGGGTATCTTTTAGAATTGTTCAGAAAATTGGGTTGGCTATGACCTTGGTAGATTAGATATGTACCAAGCAAAACTTTACTAAATATGAATCTCAACCCAGCCCTTACCCGTGCATATTCTATCAACAGCAGGTACAAAGAACTTGTCGCAGACCACCGCCAGCGCCACGAACAGATATATAGAGATGAACGCGTGGAGTACGATCGCGCCGTGCTGGCGTTGCAGCTCCGTGAAGAAGCCGGCCGGGAAGTCATCGATGGCCGGCGGCGTACAGTTACGGATGTATCCGTCTGTAATAGTGCAATTTATATGGTAGAGTTACGTTTTAGCTTTATGTTATATCACATAATGGCAGGGTATTTAGAGAGATAATACTCTGTTCCTTACTTTATGTCTAGTTATCGAGACATAGTGTACTAAGTAGCCAAACTCACCACTACATTTTATGTTATCGGAGAGAGAGAATGAAAATTACTTTTCTTTGGAAAACGTATAAAAAATATGAGTTACGCCGAAATTCTATTTCTTAGTTTTGACAAACATAAAGAATTTTAACGTTATTTGATATATTAATACGTTTTCTATAAGAAAATATTTTTTCTTTGTGTCTTTCAAAATGTTAAGAATGGAAATTTCCCACAATGCAAATCGTACCAACTTCTGTAGCATTTACTACGCTACGTCCTGACGACATCATTGACTTACAAAGAAAATATATTCAAAATATTCAGCTGTCAATTAGTCCTTACAGATACTTGAGTGATAAATTGACGAAGAAAAAAATCTCTAATATCAAGATATTTTTATTATCCTTACTAAGAAGCAACTTCAAAATATTCAAAGTTTTATTTTCATTTATACATTAATGTTAATTCATAATGCCTTTTTTGTTTCATGAATTTCATCTATATTGGCAAAATAGGATAGCGGAACTAATAATAAACCTCTCCCTTCCTGATTTTGTGAAAATTTTGTTAAGAAAAAAAAGGCGGCGAGGCGTCTGACTTAGCGAAAATAGAATCAACTATTTTCATTAAGTTGCTCCGGTAACAATAAAAAACACATGAGGCGTTGAATTCCGTCAATCAACACGGGAAGAGTGGAGAACGAATTTTCTTAATACATTTAACCATATTAGAGAAAAAAACTTTTAAAAATACTTATAATCTGTAATTTTCTATTTCCCTATCTATCTATCTAAATATGACTTAGTACGCAAAAGTTGCAAATTCATTATACTCGACAATACATACATATCTTTAAATTGACTGTACATTATGTCAATGTGTACAATATCCTTTGATTGGGAGTGAGAGTGTGTTCCATTCTATATGTAAGGTAGGTCAGTTGAGCGTTGGAAGCTAAGATGGGTGGATTATTTTATTAACTGTGTGCCTTATAGTCATGTGGTTGGAGTTTTACACGAAAGTAGCGCGTTCTATCCACGAATTCGGGGAGAATGAACAATTTATATTTTTTTGTTATGCCTATCTTTAAATAGTGATGACAAATATATTCTGAGTAGGATTTAAACACATAACTATCGCGTTCAGTCACATATTCGTGGTCACGATACGATACGAGTACGATGTGGTCGTATCAATTTAAGTCTATTACTTCATCATCATCATCATCATCATCATCAGCCTGTCCTCGTCCACTGCTGGACATAGGCCTCTACAATGGCACGCCACTGAGCTCGTTCTTCAGATCTTTACTTAGTAGTATCTAATTAATAAAACCTACATAATGTCGCTTGACTAAAAATCGCTGAACTGAATATATTACGACAAGCACGAATAAAAGAGGAAAAATATATTTATTGTTAATAAACTCTTGCAAAAGAGGGTAGATGTAGGTGAAAAAGACTATAGTCATTAGACGTTTTATCCTGGCAGGGTCGCCATGTATGAAAGACTGCTCTTGTTGAATAATAGTTTATTACTGCATACACATATACGAGTATATCTACGCATACATATGTTTCCTTCAATATAGATAATTGGGTCTTCACTACGCAATTTTCTCTAAGCTTCACGCTGTATACCGCCTAGAGTAAAGTACGTAGAGGGAGTCTAATGTAAGGACACTTCGTTCCCAACGCACTATCTAATTTAAGAGATGTTTCCCCCTTTCGTCTTGTTACCAGAGTGAGGACGTGTAAATCATCCGATCAATAGGAATCGAACCTCCAACCGTCGCGTGAATACAGATACCGAAAGTATCACTTAATATTAAAATTTTAAATAATGATTGCAAAAAAACCAGGCAGATGCACTTATAAAATAGTTTTATTAATTAATATTTCTTCATAAGCCTATAATAATAGTTAATAGTGAAATAGAAATTAGATATAGCTGTATACAATTTGTACGCGGTAGCGTGCGCGCGCGCATCGCGTTACGCAATTTTAATTACCATACTGTCTTTTTTGTATGAAAAAAGTGATAACTCTAACTAGGAATTGAACATAATATGTTCAATAACACGCAATGCTTGACTCTCTTCAAAATATCCGCCGTTTAAAAACAATATCGATTATTTTTTTTGTATTTTGTGAATCTCTTATTTGTGTTATATATTCTGTGCCTGTGCTTGTTACACTAAACGACTGGACCGATATGGATAAAATTTTGTGTATATATTTCAGTAGGTTCTGGAATAGTTTGAAAATGTAAATCGCTATAATCGATATAAATATACTCTAATAGATTAGCTAAACTATTAAAAACCAGCCCATAGACTCCTCGTTACAATATATATCACTGTATACACAATATAAGGAAAGCCGGGGTAGGAACTCTCCGGGCAGGAATACGTCTATCGGGCCCGATAGTTAAGATATCGTAATATATAAAATTAAAGATATATATCAAATTATTTTTTTAGCTTCTAGTAAACAGAGGGAACCTAGTGTTAAGACACTCCATTTCTTCTAAGACACTTCCATTCCTCACTTTTCGAAGGCATTACGTGTTGACTGGTGCGGGAAAATGAAAATATAAAATATTTAATTCCCTCTAGTGAAAATCGAACCCATAACCTGTTGTTGCAGTCGCACGCTTGTGCCCATCAGCCACGATTGGCTTCTAATTAAGTAAATAAGTTAAAATCAATATTAATTTTATTTGTAACGTGTGCTACTGACCTACGAGTATATATGTGATGTTAATTTATATGACCTCTTATGAATTGTAATAAAATTTTAGAACCCCAAAAGTTGATTTGGTTTCTTATTTTGTCAAGTAATTACGTCTTGGATGATGTATCCTTAAAACTAATATTATAATGTTCGGAGATCATCATCGGTGAGGTGATCCTTGGGGGAAGCCTGTGCCCAATGATGATGAAGATGATGATGATTATAAAGTAGAAGACTTTGTTTGGTTACACGCGCTATTTTCAGAAACAATTGATTGATTCGAACTAAAAATAACTTTTTGTATTGGATAGCTTTTTTAGATAAAAAGGTGAACGAGATCACGATACTGGCTCCGATGTAACCCAATGTGCTTCAGAGTCGGGCCAGCTACTTTAATTAGCTAGAATGTGTCATGCGCCTTATATTTATTTTTGTTTTCAGATTTCCGCTGTATCCCGCACTCAACAGGCAGAGGGAACCTGGGAACTTGTGTAAAGACACTCCGTTCCCATAAATACACTTCCGTTCCCTACTTTCCGTCAATTTCTCAATGCATAATTGTCAAGTGGCTGTATTCAACGCCGCGGTTTGCCTCGTCACAAGCACGAACAAATTCAGATATTAAATATTTAATTTCCTCTCTCGGGATGCCAACTCACAACCTTTGCGCGAAGCTAAAAAAAGTAATAACAAACCTATAAATTCTCCAATTTCGTTCGCGTCTTCTTATAATATAATAACTTAACTTAAAAAAAATTACACGCATTATTAACTGCGTGTTGTTTCAATTAGTAGATGCATATCGATTGCGTTCAGAGAAATTAATCATTAATAATAATTATAAAATAATTAGCATTTTTTAATTACATTTAATGATTAATAGAATTAATTAATTACTGGTACTGGGGCACAAGTTTGGGTCTGTAACGTGACGGATGTGGGTCTTGGAACCCAAATAATTTTATTCAAAATAAGAAGTTACATGCTTCACTTTTTTAATTAATTAAAAGTGTTTTTTAATTTCGTATTTGTAATATTTTAATCAAGAAATGTTTCAACTACATACCTATGTTATAAATTCGAAAGTAACTCTGTCTGTCTGTCTGTCTGTCTTTTACGCAATCAGGGCCAAACCGCTAATTTAATTGTGATAAAATACTCATATAGAGAGAGATACTCGAGGGTCTCGGGATGAACATAGGATATTTTTTTTCTCATATTTGTAATATTTTCAATATATATCAATACTAGTGGGCCCGGACGCGGCTACGCCCGCGAAAATATAAGCCTAAATAATTAAAATAAGTTAAAAAATAATAATAAGTGGAGATTTATTATTAGAAAAAATATCTGAGTAACCGAAATGAACAAACAAAAGAAGTAAAAGTAACTAAAGGAAATTCTTCATATTAGAAAAAAAAACCTAAAGTTTGCTGTGCGCGCGTACTAAACATTTTTCTATATTAAATAATTATAAATTTTTGCGAACAATATTAAATAAAATCTCAAATGATTAAAATTACGATATTTTAAGTGTATAACATCGGTATAGATAACCGAACTGAGATAAATTAATTATAAGCAGCAAATAATTACATAAAAAATAATAGTAATTCGAAATAATAATAGTATTTCTAACTCCACTCTGTAGCCAGTTTCTCACGCACAGACGGAACTCAACATCGCGGTTACTCTTTTTATCAGAGAGAAAGAATAATTTATTCCTCCGAGCGTAAATTGAACCCACAACCCTACAGGCTAGTGTAAATGATCAAAAGAACATATAATGTTCACTTTAAACGTATTATATCACGCCTTTAGATAAGTGTTGAGTGTCACCTGGTTTTCTCTTACAACTAATGTCTCTTTTATCACATATATGATACACTGGTTTTGGCCTATGGCTTCACTCGCCTGGCCAAATAGGAATATCTAAGGCTAATATAAGATAAGGCCAGTTGTGGCACAGCTGGTACAAAAGGGTGCGACTCTGAACGAGAGACACATACCGTGTTCGATTCCCACTGAAATTAATGAACTATTTCATGTTTTCATTTCCTTGCTCTTTATATTTATTACATAGGCATGACTATAAACGTAACAGTCATAAGTTCGATTTTTATTTAGGGGTAAAAATATTTTATACTATTTCGTTTTCGACTGGTAGCAAGATAAAGCATAGCATTGGGGTGCGCCACTAAACACGCAAAGTTTAAAAAAAGGGTGTAATATTGGGATCAATGTCTCAACACTTGGCTCCCACTGCTTACCCTGTTAACATATGTTAACTGCAAGGAAACGCATAAAACAGTTATCAAATATCCTATTAAGTATACATATATCGTATTCTTAGAATGTAAATTATCTAACTCAATATCTCTCTAATAATCTATGGTGAATTCATCGTCATCTTTATACTGAACGGCGGAACTCAACGCCGCGCTTTGTCACGTTACCAGAGCGAAAAAAAACCCCTCAAATCTACATATATTTTATCCCATAAACACCTTGAAATTTCAAGGTGGCTGTAAAATAAAATGAATAATGTATGTACCTCATAAGAGAACGACGTTGGTGACAAACAAACTGAATGGTTTCCTCTCTAAAAACGGTCCGGCAAGTACTAAAGTCAACAAGGAAATTATCTCAAATGACCACTACGTCAACTTGCCTAACTGGATTAGATGATTATATTTATATGGGCTTTTTGTGGGAATACCATATATCTATGTTTAGATTGTAATAATATATAGTTATACTCTTAAATCTCTCCGTTCTTCAGTTTATGTCAATTAAAGTTGATTGGTTGAAGTAACTTTTAAACTTTTAGTTATAATTATTTAAAAATTTAAAAAAAAAACAGATTTTTTTTTTTTTAACTTTATACTTTATCCCGCAAAAAGCAGGGTAGGCAGAGGGAACCTTGTGTTAAGGCTCTCCGTTCCCCACGTACTGCCCAATTTTACGTGATGGAGTGTTGAGGTTGTGGAAGTCACTTTTTACCAGAGCAAGAAATAAAATATTTTTTTCCTCTCAGTGGGAATCGAATTTGCAACCATCGCGTTCCCATACATTGTACTGTTGTCTTAAATGTGTTTAAAGATATATTTTTATTTAACCTTTAGAACGAAAAAGCTTTTAACAAAAGCTTCTTTTTTAAATACAATTGTATGACGATAATAATTAATGAGTTGGCAATGTTTCTGCTACACTATAAAAATTATATTTTCGTATAAATTAGTTTTAATATTTTCTCTTCCTTATAGGAAATTTTTAAATATATTACTTATATTTATTTTTTTACTAGAGACTCAAACGCAGCTTGGTTCGCTTAAACCTTTATTTATATTATAGCCAAAGCACAATATATACGAGTATTTTTTTTATGTACGCATTATTAATAAAAAGTCCTTTCTAATACCTTCAAGAAATGTGTAAATCTTTCATGATGATCGGTTGAGTAGTTTTTGGCGTGAAATTATAACAAACAAACTTACATTCACATTTATAATCTTACTATGATGATAAATAGAATAAAATAAATAATTGAGAAAATTAGATTAACACATAAATAAACAGAAGTAAAAGTTCATTTTAAATTAAAACATTATGAATAAAAGTGCAGTAAATTCTGCTATTAAACATATAATGTCTGGAAAATTGGGTGGAAATTGGGAAACGGAATGTCTCAATACTGGGTGTCAACCTAGCAGGACACTTAAAGCTAAAAAATAAAGAAAATATTTTTTATATACATCAGCTGAGAGCGAGAGATATTGGTTAAAAGTTATAGATGCTTCATTTATGCTGATTTAGTGATACTACTAACAAGTTAATACTAAATTATTATTATTAAATGACTATTATTAAATACTTTAATATATATATATATATATATATATATATACTACATATATATATACAAACAGAACAATCCATAATAATATTTATAGCTAAAATACGGTCCATGACCTACTTCCATAAGAAACATAGAGTCACTTTAATAATCAAAATACAAACTAAATTATCAAATTGTACAAAACAATTGAGTCGTGGCACAGTGGCACGAACGTGTGAATGTAAACTTGTTGTAACAAGTTCGATTCCCACCCAAAAAAATTAATATTTAATATTTTCTGCTTAGATCTAGCACCGAGACAAATCGCAGCGTTGAGTTGCCTCTCAAGTCTCAACCCCAGAATTCGACGGAAAGGGGGAACGGAAGTGTCTTAATACAAACGGAGTGTCTTAACACTAGCTTCCAGGTTCTCTCTATCACCCTTCTATACACGGGGTACAGCAACTCCTCTAATAACCCACAAACAGTATAAAGTAAAGTAGCTCTAATAGATCACGCTTAGAGTCAAATAGTGCGTGTCTCATCTCATTGAGTTCCAGTTCCTCACCATTTAGTTCTAAGTAGATACTCGTAGGTACCAGCGTTGCAATGCCGAGGAAATTGTAATATACAGTATGAAAGAACACAGGAAGTCCGCATTAAGACTACTTCGATAGATTCTTTCTATCCTATCCTATAATTATTGGCTGTAAATGGGGAAACTGCTACTTTAGTTCTTTGATGGTAGTTGATGGTAATTTATAGTTGTTTTGCTATTACGTTTATTGGGAATGGTTATGTTTGTATAAATGGTGGTGGAATAGTGTCTAGCGACAGAGTGGTTATGGATTCGATTCCTATATTAGGGAGGCAATGAATCCATTTACGTTGTGAATACATTTGTATTGGTTGAGCTTAGTTTCATATGAATGGTTAAAGCTTCCCTAATATTTCCCCGCTTTGACAAGACAAATTGCGGTGTTCTGTTACGCCATTCAACACACAATGTCTGGCGGAAAGTGTGTACTCCACACAGTGTTATGACACCAGGTTCCTTCCGCATTGCTATGTACGGGATAAAGTGTATATATTTTTTGACGTTGTCAAATGTTAACTATACTTTTCAAGTAGTAAGATATAATTTTTACTGCGTTTTTTTTTAGAAAAGGTATAAAAAATTGCACTTATCTGGATTTGTACCCGCGCCTCTTAGAAACCGTCCAAGCGCCCTGACCGCTACGACATAGGAGGATAAGATGTTTACTGGTCAGAGCGCTTGGACAGTTTTCAACAGGTGCGGATTCAAATCCTGCTTCGTTCATTTTTATTTATAGTTTCTACAAAAAGTATAAAATTAACCGAAAAACTTTAATTATAGTATTTATTCTGGTCTAGTCACAGTCATTCTCAGGGTGTTCTGTGGTAGATGGAAAGAAATTAGTGATAAATCATTATTTTTATGACTTTTAGCTTGGCGGAGTTCTTTAAAGTCTAGTACTATTAATTAATTAAATTGGATAAAATGTAACCTATATGCGACGATAAAACTTAATTGTTTTTATTAAAGAAATCTTTTTTTTTTCAATATGAACAATGTTGTAACTGAAATTGGAATTTACATTTATTTGTGATGTTTCCAACATAAAAACATAAATTTACAATTAGTTAACTTACTTAAGAGTTTTTAAATTTAAACAACATTTAATAAGTATCCTACGTTTATAACTTTATAAGTAACCCGCCTAGTATTAGAATGTTATGTGTGTAAATATATAAACATTTTAGTAATTAATTTAAGCACTAGTTTTATATTTTTCATAGAATGTATTTTTCTTTGTCTTGTTACCAGAGGGAGAAAGTAAAAACAGAAATCTACATATAATAAAATTATAACTGATCGCTGTCTGTACATGGGCGATATAATATGAGAAAATTTGTTTTCTTTTCTCTTATAGCTTGACGCCGTATCTCGCACATAGCTTTCCGCAGAAATTTCGAGACATTGCCATGTTGAATTTATCAATGTCATTGAACCCAAAACATTGTTGTTTGTGTGTGCGTTTGTGCAGGCTAATCTCAGAAACGAGTAAATCGACTTAATTCAATTTTTACTATTGCTTTTCGACAAGCTATCCCTAACATGTTTGTTTTATGTCAATCAGTTTCTGAATAAAAAAATTATATTAATATATGTTAGACAAATTTGCTACAAAATAACTACATAAACACGGCGTTGAATTCCGCCATTCAATACTCAATGTCACGAAAATTTGGTGGTTCGTAGGGAACGGTGCATTCTAACATGGTAGGTAGAGGGAACCTAGTGTTAAGACACTCCGTTCGACACTTTTCCCCAAATTTTTTGAGACATTGCGTGTTGAGTGGCGGAAAAAAGAGAGAGAGAGAGAAAAATTTTAAAAAAAATCATATCAGCTTCATGCTGTATTCCTCACACAGTAGGGCCGAGGGAAACTAGTTTTAAGACATTCCGTTCCCCACTTTCTGCCGAATTCTGGAAGCATTGCATGTTGAGTAGAACTCAACGCCGCGCTTTACTTCGACACCAGAGCGAAGAAACGGAAATATAAACGTAAATAAAAATATAGATAAATAACAATTAAATCGAACCCACAACCCACACCCTTGTGCCCCTACGCCTTGACCGCCTTAGATAAAAAAATATATAATTTGTAGAACGCACAGCCAGCCCTAACAAATCGTCAATTGTTAGCCGGATGAGGCGCTAATCCTGTGCCTCCCCTTGTAACTTCGGAGCACTTGCCGCCGCGAAATTAGTGGACGACAAAATTGACTCGTTTTGAGAACTATTATACACCAGCTACTTGTGTTTCGTGTATGTGTGTGTATATTTGGATGTATAATTGTATAATTTGTGTAATGTAATGTATAATGTTTGTATAATAGTTGTAGTTACATAATTTGAAGTCTAATTGTTTAAAAGTAAATTTTTTATTGTTTTAGAATATTAAGCAGAAGAAGTTTAAAAGATATCAATAATAGAATTAGGTTGTTATTAAAAACAAATATGTTTTTATTTTCTCTTCTTATATCTCAATCTCAAATTCACACCGTATATAACACAAATTAAACAAAAATACCAAATAAAAAAAATACACGCAAGAACAAAGAACAAGAAATGGTTATTAATATTGAATTAGTATATCAGTTATTACTAAACTAGCATTAATTTACTAAATGAACTATTAATTAATAATATAATAAATTTCAGTGAAAACTAATTGAGACATCAGTCTATGTACTTATATATACATAGTCAATGGACCGATTTTATGAATGTACATCACGCGACTGTCGGTGACTCTTATTGGGGCTCTTACTTAACTAACACTATATATGCTTACATATATAAAAATATAATTTTGGTAATAATATTATTTTCGAGATCGTTTTCGCTTAATTTTACTTGTATTTTGGATAAAAAAAACATTCAGATGATAAACACATTGTTATACCACATAATTATAAACTGAGTACAGCCATTATTGTGTACAGACATTCACAAAAAGCCGTTCCAGCGGACAGCCACACCCGTTTGGAAGTAAATCGATAGTATAAAAATCTCTTATCAATAATATATGTAAAAAAATACAAAATTTTGGGGCTAAGTGCAAGGTATCCAGAATATCCAAATTGGGCTATGAAATATATATATACATACATACCAGTAGCATTGTCCGCCATGTCGTCTTCACTCTTCCATACTTACGGGCGACACCGCCTCGCGGACAGCCCACTGCGAGCACTGAACAAGAGGCACTCGACGCTCGCAATCCTCTCCCCTATCCTCTGGTCATTATGATCGTAGTGACCTAGCCATTCACGGAGAATAGATCGCACTTCCGACCTGTGCTAGTTGGACTGTAACCTTGCGGGATAGGAGCTTCACGTCACACGTGAACCAGCGTGAACGTAACCGAGAAACGTACCTCGATCTGAGGCGTTCATCGTTGGTATCTGGAGACGAGGACCGGGAGCGTCGTCACTGGCGTCCAAATGCCGCGGCAGGCGCTCGGCTACACATAATGGATCGAGCGGAGATCTCGTCAAAAGAAGAATACAGATGCCAATTATTTATTGTCATACAATACGGACGTCGGGCGGCGCGCGGGCGCAGTGGTGGAGTGCCAGCGATGACGGCGTGACGGCGTGACGGCGTGACGGCGTGACGGCGACCGCCTCGCCTCCTAGCTACTTTGAATTATCATCGATTTTTTCATTTAGTATTTAATTGGTGAGGTCCCGAAGGATGGACGGATATGATAGGAGATTCTAGTCTCTAATATGATTTTGATAATAAATATTAGGTATACTGGTTGTTTATGTCTCTTTATCTGATAAAAATTACATTACATAGTAAATATGAGCGACAAATAAACTCGAGATGGTCTTATCTACTCGATATCTTGTACTTACTTAACCAAAATAAACTTTAAATGACATAACAACTTATTCAATATGTATATATTACTTAAGTTTGTTAAATAAAAGAAAAGACCAAGACTAAAAGAAAAGCTGAGAAAAGACAAAC
This sequence comes from Heliconius numata, assembly GCA_016802625.1. Lineage (NCBI taxonomy): Eukaryota > Metazoa > Arthropoda > Insecta > Lepidoptera > Nymphalidae > Heliconius > Heliconius numata. The sequence continues at coordinate 288,493 of JAEBDU010000087.1, forward strand.
GCTCATACAAACAAAACACTTGCTCTAGCAATGTAGATGTAGATGATACGGCTAGTGATGTGATTTAGCTAATCTGTCCGGGTTAAGAGTTCGTCCCCTGTACCCTGTCCCCCTGACCCCGGTCCCCCCGCCCCTCCGGACCCCCGCACGCGACACCACAATTATGGCCAATTAAATCAGATTGAGTAGTAACGTACCGCCCTGAGTCAGACCAG
>JAEBDU010000087.1:298707-358874 GCA_016802625.1 Heliconius numata
AAACTGTGGTTTCATTTAAAGTGGCGCTGACAATTCCACCCTGTATAAAGAAAAAGTCAAGTAATTGAGTTTGATTGGAAAAGTGGTATCGAAAGGAATTCCATCTCTGAATGGTGCGGTCAGTGTCCTAGCACAGTGCACTGCGCCTCGTGCGTACTAATACTTAGTCTGTCTCGTTTAATCATCTTATTTTAGATTGTTTTTCTTTTAAGTCCACGCTGTACCCCGCTTGTACCAGGGAGGAAGAGGGAACCTAGTGACAAGACATTTTGTTCCCCACTTTCCGCTTGATTTTAGAGGCATTGTGTGTTGATTGGGGGGACTGAACGCCACGATAGACCTTTACTTTTCATTATATTTATTTATTCACATGCTGGATGTCTACAAGGTACCTAATGTTAAGACACTCCGTCCCCCACGCTCTGCCCAAGAGCTCTTTTCGAAACATTGAGTGGCGGAACTCACCAGATTCTCGCATTTGCTCTGGTAGATCGTGAAAGTAAAAGTAATTAGATATAACCATTCAAGATCAATAACAAAAACTTTCTTTGAATTTTCTAACTACTATGAGACCGAGGAACCTTTACGTAAAATATAAACTAACAACTATCGTATTTGCTTTTGTTGTAAACTTAAATATTTATTTAATTCAAATAATCACTTATTAATTATTACTTGACTTGACTATAAACCGCGGAGGTTGTCGATTCCCACTCGGGGAAATTAATTACCCACTTACTTTCATTACCTCGCTTTAGTAATAAGACAATGCGTAGCACTACTTCTTTTATAACGTTGCAACACACAATGTCTTAAAAATTGGGCGGTGCGTGTGGAACGAAGTGTCTTAATACTAGGTTCCCTCTACCTACCCTGATAGCGTGAAATTGCGTGAAATAATTTATATATTTTTTAATTATTCCTTAATGGAACAGGTCTAAACATGGAAGCCGATATAGCCGGAGCTACCTTCATGGCAGCAGCGAGTTCGAGTCCCGAGTTGTTCATAAACTGCATAGGCACTTTTGTGACTGAAGGGGACTTGGGCGTAGGTGCTGTAGTCGGTTCAGCGGTATTCAATGTACTGGCAGTACCAGCTTGCTGCGCTCTGGTGGCAGGGAGAGTGAGTTTTTTGAGGTTTTTTAGTGGTAATATATATAATTTCTTTCTTTGAGAACTGCTTAATTCAATTAAAACACCAAAGACGTCTTCTAAATTTAATAAATACTTTTCTAAAAATCACTTCAAGATCAGTTCTATCAAAGTTGAGATAATCGTGGACAAACATATATACAGGGACACAAGGGTGTGACTGTAACGCAACGGTTGTGGGTTCGATCCCCACTCGAAGAAATGTAATATTTACTTAAATTTATATTTCCGTTTCTTCGCTCTGGTATTGAAACGGTCTTAACACTATGTTTCCTCTGCCTACCCTGCTGTTTGCGGGATATAGCTTGAAGCTGATTTTTATATTATTTTTAATTTAGGTAATAGAACTAGACTGGTGGTCAGTGTCTCGGGACTGCATGATGTACGCAGTGGCCGTCGTCGCCCTTATCTTAACCCTGTTAGACGATAAGATATACTGGTACGAGGCCCTGCTGCTCGTGCTTATGTACACTTTTTATATTTTAGGTAATTATGAGAAATTTGCGATCCTTGTGGCTTCACCCGTTTATACTTAATTTTATATTATACCCAAATTATACATTTTTTTAAATAAATTGTAGCTTATGTGTTCTTTTCTATGTATAAGATTCAAAACGTAAAGTTTCATCTAAATCCGTACAGTAGGTAGTTTTTGCGTGAAAGCGGAACAAAAAGCCATACTCACACAATTTTCACATTTATAGGAAATATTTTTGTGATATACTTTTGTATGAAGTAGTTACTGCATTTTGTTTTTTAAGTTAACACTGTATAACAGCGCGGGAATAGGAGATTCCCCACTCTCGCGACATTGCGAAATTGCACAACACAACGCCGCGCTTTGTCTTGCTACTAAAGCGAGGTAGTGAAAATAATTCATTTCTCCGAGTGGTAATCGAACCCACAATCGTCGCTCTTACAGTCTATCCTTATTATTATAGTACAGTATATCTATTATTATTCTAGCATCAACATAGAATTAGATTTATTTAGTTTTTTTTTATTTTCAGCTATGATTTATAATAGCCATATTGGCAGTTTCGCAAGGAGTGGTTGCTGTTATCCAAGCAAAAAGAAGACTTATACAGAAATATCTCCTTTGCTCTCTAAAGGTAATCGACAATTTATATTATTCTACCTATTTTTCTTCGATATTTTTGTACATCTTTACGTCGTAACTCTGGATGTATAGCGGCATAGGCAGCGGAAACCTGGTGTCAAGACACTGCGTTTTTCACTTTTTATCCGAATTCGAACCATTGCTTGTTTTTTACAACTGTAAAATGAAGCATACCATCATAGCATAGGTCAAGGTCTCGCTTTGTAACGAGGAAATGAAAAAAAAATCATTCCCCCAAATGGAAATTGAACCTATAAGCTTCAACTGCTTGAATAATAATTATGATTATTTATATGTATTCTTTATTTTCAGATAAAAGAAATGGTTTAGAAGTATCCCATCAATTTGCTCATTCCAATCAAAATATTAACGAATTAGAAAAAGGTATACTTATTACGATGAGACACGGATCTACTGATTCTGGTAAGAGTGCTATATTTGTTAGATTTTTATTTATGTTGAGGCAAAGCGCGGCGTTGAGTTCCGCCACTATACACACAATGTCTCCAGTATTTGGCGGAACGAAGTGTCTTAACACTTTGTTCCTTCTGCCTACCCTGCAGCGTGAGGGATACAGCGTGAAGCTGATTTATTTTGATTTATTTTCTAAATTTCCAATACATTACAGAATCCAGCACCAGTTCACTTTTCTCCTGGCCAGATGACAAAACGAGCAGTATGCAGAAGTTGTTCTGGTTGGTCACGTGGCCCATGGGGTTGTTACTGTGGATCACCATACCTGATTGCCGGAAACACCAGCGCTTGTACCCTTTGACCTTCATCATGTGCGTGGTGTGGATAGCAGGAGTGTCCTACGTGGTGGCTTGGGTCATTACTATAGTTGGTATGCCAATTGTTTTATGTTTTTATGTAATAGTAATTACTGAAAATATTGCTAACTGATTGTAGATATTTTTAAGTCGAAAATTACTGAAAAATTACTTACGTGAGTAAGTAAAGCCATCAATATATATTTATCATCTCGGTCTATTTAATACCAGTTTACACCTGCAGTTTCGTCTACGTTTTCCAATGAAATTAACTCAGAGTTCCGCACTTTTCCACATGATGATGATGAAAAGTACTATATCAGATTTTCCCCGCCGAATACAGAAAAAAAAAGCCTGATAAAACTTAAAAAGAAAATTGAAGTGGAATTACATCATATTATTTATTTTATAAAATGAGTATTAGTTCCCAAAGAACACAATTTTCCTGCAATTCAATTGTCTGTCGACCATTGTACAACGCTTTTACAATAATTATGCCCTAGAGATGCTATTTTATTAGTTTCCATCTTTAACATTTTTTCTTTTTCATTTATGGTGCAGTAGGATAGTAGGTTCTATTCCTACTCAGAGGAGTTTATTACTTTCATTTGATTGTTCTGATAAGACTAAGTGTGGGGTTAAGTTCCGCATTACACCCTATGCGAGATACAGTGAAAAGTTAACTATTTTTTTTTTATTTAAGGCGACACTCTCAACGTGCCAGATAGTATAACGGGTTTGACAATATTAGCGGCGGGAACTAGCTTACCGGAAGCGGTGTCCAGTGTCCTAGTTACGAACCAAGGTATTTATAGACTAGGATTTATTATTTCTAATACACATTTTTAATTATTATTATTTTATGTTATTTTTTTAAATATACAGAGAAAATGTAATTCTCTTCATTGTTTATTAGTATGATTTGTACTGGCACCTTTGTGTATGCAGATATTCTGTGTACTGTGCCAATATATCATCAGATATCTACATTGTATGCGTATATTTCTTTGTTATTTTAAGCTCCCAGTCTCTTACCAGATCACTTTGTACATTATATTTGAATAATCTTCAATCTCTACATACTTCTATACTGATACTCGTACTCATACTTAAATAATGTGCCACTTTTAGGTCACGGCACAATGGGCATAAGCAATTCAATAGGATCGAATACGTTCGACATTTTACTCTGCCTTGGACTACCGTGGCTTATCAAAGGCTTATTTTATCCGTCCTATCCGGATAATCATTGGGTGAGATTTTTCTTTTTTTTATTATTTTATTATGAGTTCGAATCCTAGCCGAGATTAAATACCAGTAGTATGAATTTAAAATTATATATTTTGTTAAATTCTTTATTTGCTCGAGAAAGACTATCTATATCTAGTAGATATAAAGAGTATAGCTAATGTAGACTATATTATATCAAGTTAATCAAATAAGTATTCGTTTATAATTCCAGGTTAAAATAAACTCAAGTGGACTATCATATAGCGCGATCTCTCTGCTCTCCACGTTATTCACACTCTATGGCGCTTTAGCTTTGAACAAATTTCAATTGGACTGGAAGGTTGGCATCACTTGCGCTTTGGTTTACGTTGGCTTCCTTATATTGGCAGCATTGATAGAGCTAAATCTACTTTTTGTTGTAAATCTACCTATATGCCCTCATACGTGATATTAACTGGTTTGATTTATACATAAAAAAAAGAAATTTGTATTTTCTCAAATAAATGTTTTATAAAGTGTTTGGTAAATAAGTTATTATTATTACATATATTTAATATACTAGCGACAACCTCGCGGCTTCGCCCGCTTCAACAGCATAATTATTAATTTCTCAATCTGAATTAGGTTCGTGCTCTAATAACATTATTATTTTAAAAGCAATATCAATACATTGGAACCTAAGGTTTCAGCCAATTCAAAAAATAAATATTTTCTAGCTATTTTATAAAACCTAATACTTTATAATGACATAACTTTTTTAGTTTTACTAAATGTTTAAGAAAGTTTTCCAAAAATATAAACAAAAGTGAAAACTGCATTTAAATCGATAAAGCCGTTTCAGAGATTAGCATGCACATATAAACGTAAAAATAGAATTTCTCATATATATATCTTCTATATAGAGCAATCAGTTACAATTTATATGTATAAATAGGATATTTGGAGTACTGCAACGTCACTTATTGAAGTCTGTTTTTGTAATATTGTTTTTAATTATGAATTATAACTTTTTAAATTTTTGTCTTTTGTTATATATTCCCATGAAAATTCCTGTTTCAGTCCGTACATTAAAGTTATGATAAATCATTGAGACATTGTGTGCTAAGTGGCGAAATTTAACGCCGCGCTTTGTCTTGACATGTTAATCGGAGTATCTCAATACTAAGTTCAAAAAGATGCGAGAAAAACCATGCGTGAATAACTTTTTATGTAGGTCAAGATACCCCGCTATATGCGTGATACAACATGAAACTAAAAAAAAATTGAGAAGAACTGAAAAAAATATCTATAATTCCCTTAGAATTACTTAAAAATATAAGAAAAATAATCTTTTCCATAGCATCTAATCTATAAATTAACACGGGTTTCTCACGATTCAAGTCGCTATACAAAGCTAAAGATCTGTCAATATATCCATCCATTGTGTAGAAGATGCAATTAGAACGAAAACTGTATACATTTTTGTTTCTTGTTGATATTATTACTGCGTGTTGAAATTGTAGAAGAAATATCGTTATAATTACATTATTAAGGCGCAGTGATTAACTACTGACTGGCTACCTAATGGTTGTAGGTTTGATTTTAGTTTGAGGTAATTCTTATGTTTTATACGTATATTTTGTGGCGGTCATTGACTAGTAGTGCATTTGCACATGGTAGTCTCGACGGTTGCGGATTTAATTGATACTCGAGGAATCTAAGGCAGTGGAAGTGGTTATCCAGGTGAGAGGAATAAAATCCTTGTTTATTTTTTTCAAAAATTGATACAAAAAAGAATAAACATTTTAGGATCAACGACGTACTTCGTCTAACCAAATAAAAAATATTTTTTAACTAACTCCCAACTCTTCCTTATACCCAAATTCGAACCACGACCCCACGGCCATCACGTTTACCAACATACCTACCAATCTCACTAGTACCATTTATAATTACTTAGAACGTTCATTATACGTCATTAACAACTGAGCACGACGTGCATTGACTTCGTGAAAGTACTTCACAATCACGCGAAATTAAAAAAATAAATAAATCTGAATCTGTTTCATAGGCATTAGTATTTTTTTATCAGCTTCACTCTGTATCCCACACACAGCAGGGTAGGCAGAGGTACCCTAGTGTTAAGACACTATGTTCCTCATTTTTCATCGAATTCTGGAGGCCTTGCGTGTTGAGTGGCGGAACTCAACGCTGCGGTTCGTAGTGACACCAGAGCGAAGAAATGAAAATATAAATTTAAATGAATATTTTATTTCCTCCAGTGGGGATAGAACCCACAACCAGTCGCATTCTGGCATTACGTCTTCAATTAACAAAATAACGTTTATATTAAGCAGAATGAATAGCAGATGATAAACAATAGTACTGTATGTGAATTTTTAGACATGAGATTACTGCTCTCTTCGAGTACTTCACAAACTAATCTCCTTTTTTTACAGTGTAGGCAAGGGGTACCTGGTGTTAAAATACACTGTTTTCCACTTTCTACCCTATTTTCGAGACATTGCGTGTTGAGCGGCGTAACACAACGCCGTGATTTGTCTAACAGAGCGGGGAAATAAAAATAATCAATGACTACCACTAATGCGACATATGGAATTATTAATGATGACGACAAACAAGCATAGACAGAAAACATTTAAAAATTAACATATATTTTATGGTAACGTTCAAGTAACAATTATTTAAAAAAAATAACTTTTATAAAAGAAATACATAATTTCCTTACATTGTAGTATAAGAGGCAGCATCGGATGTCTTTAAATTTGACATAGATAATGTTATATACACATTTTACTATCGTTTAATGTTTCTTAAAAGAATCCATATTCACAGAATTTGTCTGTTTTTTTAAAGTCTAGCTTTCGTTAATCTTAACATTAATTTCGGCCATTTCGGACAAACTGAAGTTAGTGTTAAGTCACTCTGTACTCTATTCTGCTGTTTATAAATATTGTAATAAATAATTTCGAATTCATTGTAAAAATAAATTATCGTGTAAATCAATCAGTAATGAGTATCAGGTAAGCGTAATACTTTGCCACATCTTATACTATACACTATAAGTATTTTATACAGCATAATAAATAGTAGAGCAAGTAATTTTAATATATATTATTAAAGATAAATAGGTAATAGAGAAATATATTTATATATATTTTTAGGAAACAAATATTTTTAACGGTTGTTCGACTTCGTCGGTCGATCGTTCGATGCTGGAATATAGTTACAGAATTTACAGGTTTTAGATCTAAATCTGTATCTAGAAGTAAATCTATCTAAAAAGGTATAATTCATAATAATCTACAAAATTTATTGCATCATATCGCTCGAGTTACTTTTGTAACTGTAATGACGATTGTAATTTCGTATTTTTAAGTTTTTAAAGTTTAAGTAAGGGTTTAAATTAAAGTATTTAAATTGGATAATTAAAGTGATTGCAATAAAGGCTAGGCTGTATAAGTTTCCTGATTTTTACTATTCACCGCTTCTGGTTCCCAAAAATATATATAAACAAATAAATAGATTTATTTAGATATGTATTATGTGAATACATAACTTAGCTTACTACAGTAAGGTTGACGAGTCATGGCCGCACTAAACTTAGGCTTTCTGCACCTTTGCCGTATTGTTAACCAAGTCTGCGCAACCTTCTACAATAATTTCGTTGCATCCACGACTCGTTAACTGTACTGTACTAATAAAACACTCTTTTCTTCGAAGTAAACAATGAGAAAATCTAACAATATAATTGACTGAGTATTACTTGGAGTAACTACTACATATAAATAAAAAATCTTATAAAAATGGAAATTTACCTCGGAATAATAGATTTAAGTATACGTTCCCATAAACTTAGCCGTCGTTTTGGAGAATGATTGGAAAAAGGCATACATATTCTCACAGGAAGTCGATTCGAAGATGCCATCACATACTGATGAGGTTTTACCAGCGGTGTTACTGATGTACCCACCAAGCTTATCGTCTGTTTAATGGTTTTTGGGGGTAAATTGGGACTTTTAAAGGACGCTTTGCGGTTATTCCCACCAATTAACACAACAGGAAATCCTTTGGTAGTTTTAGGAGGTTTGGTAGGCTTAGTAAGAGGTCGACTTGTGGTAGAGATTTCAATTATTTCATGGAAAATAGAGTCATCGTAATCTCTATTCTCATCTGGTATGGGTGGTACGTGCATCACCTGTTTCAGTCCATTGATGTCTTGAACTAACTTTGCATGCTCTTTTACGATATCTTCACGATTGGAGAGGAAGACGTCGAATCTACGTGATATGAGGTTGAAAGGTGACGGACTCGCGATGTACTTTGGTGAGGATATGGTATATTTTGGTGGTTTCCTCAATGCCCAACCTGTATACGTGAAATGTAAGCGTTAACAATACTAATAAAACTATTGGAATAAATACTTTCATTTGATTTGAACCTGGACTTATTGATTTAATGTGATACTCGTACATAATACAAGAAACTAGACATTTTTTTCATTAAAGTATCGAAAGTGAAAAATTGCAAATTGTTTTATTGCTATTTTAAACTACTAAGAATTTTTAATAAGATTTTTTCAAAATAAAAAATATATTTTATGCAATTTTTCACTTTCGAAAATATCGAACCTAGTGTCGATATATAAATAAAAATATATATTTAAATAATTTACCTGGTTCATAAGTCCTATATGGCACCTCTGCTGGATAATCGAAGCAGTCAAACTGTAAGAATATACAACATATTTAAAATGTTTTAATTAATTACTTATTTTTATATCTTGTGAGATAACCAGATGGCAACACATATTTCTAATGTTAGCATACTCTCGCATTGGTACAAAATCGAGAAGAATCCAGCTACAAGACTCTCCTTTCTCCGCAATTTAATTTTTTTCTCCACCACAGTTATATTGAAAGATATTTTGTTAAATCCAATTAATTATTACTATTGAATCATTCAGTTCATTCAATCACTACAAATATTTCGTGTTGAATGGCGAGATTTAACACCGCTCCGCCACCCTTTTAACAAAGAAGAGAAATATATCAAAACTTATTCCCACAAAACATCGCCAGCCTCGAGATGACTTTTTTCTATAAATAAATAAATTAGCTTCACGCTGTATCCTGCACACAGCAGGGTAGGGAGGAGAGGGAACCTAGTGTTAAGACACTCCGTTCCCCACTTTTTGCCGAATACTGGAGGCATTGCGTGTTGAGTGGCAGAACTCAACGCCGCGCTTTGCCTCGACACCACAACGAAGGAAATGGTAGATAAATAAATATTTCACTTCCTCGAATGGGGATCGAACCCATAACCATCGCGTTATAGTCACACTCTTGTGCCGCTGTGCCACGACGTCCACTATGAAGAAACAAAATTAAATATACTTCATGGTTATCATTTTAAGACATTCGCATTAGTAATTGTGCAATGCAATGTAAAAAAATCTGAAAACTGTCCTTTGAGGATGAAAATAGGTTTTTTTTTAATATACAATAATTATATTCTTAAATCAATAGCAATCTTAATTTAATTCACTTTAATTATATTATTAAAGTGAAAAGTAGAGAGTCTTAACACTAGGTTTTTTATGGCTACCCTTTTGTATATACACATTGAAATGACAAACCAAAAGAATATATTAAAAACATAATATTTTCCTCAAAATGTATAAATTTGAGAAGATATAAAATAAAAAGATATAAAATCACTACGCGAATTACTGCGACTACAAACGCGACGGTTGTCGGTTCGAACTTTGATACCTCCGACTGGGAATCGAATCCACAACCATCAAATGCACTATTTAATATTTTCAATAACTCACGCCAAGACACTTCGTTTTCCACTTTAATTAATACAAATAACAATAGAAAAAACAAAATGATATTAACATTACGTTCTTTCAGTCCAACGTAATATGAGTTCGATGTATATATGTATGTATATATGTAAAAAGTAAGTATGAAAGAAGTGTATATCTAATTAAGTAAGCATGCACGACAAGATAACATTGCGGCAGTCATTATGAAACACGAGACAATGGTAATTCGCTTTGCTTTAATAATTTTTATATTTAGAAATTACTTATTATATTATTTTTTTAGTAGTATTCCGCACATAGCAGGGTTGAGGGAAACTAGTGTTAAGACACTTTGCTCCCATTAAAATAGTCCTGTTACCCACTCCGTGGAATTTTGGAGGTGTAGCGTGAGCGAAGAATTGGAAATATTACATAAATAATATCCTAAGTGGAGGATTCGAATCCACAACCTGTCGTGTTTACAGTCGTACGCTTGTGCCACTTCGCCACGATTGGCTTGATATTCATTATAGTTCTTAGTTACAAAAATATATATAATTTAAAGATTTTAAAAAACCTAAGAAGTACGGTGTGTGCAATTTCAAGTTCTAGCTCCATCATTAGGGCACCTACTGCACTAAATGATACATGTGCTAGACAAAGTTCTCGGCACTACCAGTTATATGAATTTAAACAGGATAAGATTACTAGCAACTGAAGAATACCACTATTCAGGTCCTGACTCCATCATCAGACCAGGTCTATATTATATTTTTACCTAAGCTACATATAACTGCCAACTTTCATTATGATATGAATGAGTTGGCTATAAATTACAAATGGACCTAAAAACTATGATAAAAAACTTTTGGTTACATTTGTAAAAATCTCCCTACAAAGATGCTAACAACATAAATAAGTTGTAAACAAGCGTATAACAATTTCGACGTAACTCGATGAGAACGTATGGCTTAGTTGGTCAGAGCGCTTGGACAGTTGCAAAGAGGCGCGGGTTCAAGCCCGCTACGTTCAAATTTTTATAAGTTTTCTTAATAAGAACTTATCTAAGTAACTCTTATCAAAGAATTGTCGAGTGATGAACTAAATTATAAATAGATGATTAAGTTTTTAACTGTAAACCCGACAGGTTACAATGAGAGATTCCCCCTCGTGGGAATGAAATATTTAATTGAATATTTTATTTTCCTCGCTCTAATAAGGAGACAAATCGTGGCGTTATATTCCGCCATTCAACACGCAATTGTAAACAACCAACTAGCTAATGATACAAATTAAGAGTCTAAATTGCTTTCTTTGTTAAAACATCCCCTATACTTTACTACATTTATTTTATAAAAGCTACCCCTGCGTTTTCTATTTTATACTTTTAAACATACATTTGTTACAATCCTAATATATATATTTACAATACTTATTAAACTTACTATAATTAATAAAAACTAATAATATACACATAATATCTAATATAAGCTATAAATTAAATAGCAGTTAGCTCGCACACTTCCTGCATAGGACAGGCGGAGATAACTTCTTGTTAACTTAACACTCCATTTTCTACTCTATAGGTAGAAAGGTGGAACTCAACACCGCGCTTTATCTATTATTTAAAAATCTCCGCGGTTTTAAGTATCTCCCGCAGATATTTCTATTATTTAAATTTCTCTTCTCACCTCCGTATCTAATATCCTGCTATTCAACTTCCACTCCACACCGCAGACGGCAGCCACCAGCACCGCGTGCAGCGGTATCATCGAACGCCACATTATAAACAACCAACTAGCTTCCAACACAAATGAAGACTAAAGCCTATATTACTTTCTTTGTTAAAGATTTCTCGTGCTAATATTATTTGTCGCTTTGCACGCTAAGTTTAAGGACGCAGGGGCGCAGTGGTACATTTTACCGTAAATGTGGTGATTGTAGGATCGATACTCAGTTTCGGGAGTGATTATATTTTAGTTATTTTCATTTTTAACCGACTTCTGTTAGAAAAGGAGGTTATCGATTCGACTGTATTTTTTTTTTAGCATTGTTAGGCCTTATAACGGATACAAGGAATATCCTGAAAATCGGAGTGTGTTAGCGTTAGGTTTCCTCTTCCTTTCCTTTGCACGATACAGTGGAGACATTTTTAGTAATAAAGAGACTTGTAAATTCTCTAAATTTATTTTATTTTATAATTATAAAAAGTAATTAATATAAGAAGAAAATCACTAATTTTTTTTTCAGGAAGTTTCAATTAAAATGTAATAAACGGTGACTGATATGGTCACGCATACGAAATGTAGAAATATTTTTTGTTGTGCCTTTTCTATTATGTAGACAGAGTTTATTAGACAGCTCTATGATTTTTTTCAGCCAGTATAAGGCGAATCGTGGCGCAGGGACACAAGCGTTCGAGTGTGGGTGCGATAGGTTGTGGATTCGATTCCCACTCGACGAAATGAAATATTTCATATTTACATTTAGTCGCTCTGGTAAAGGGGCAAAGCGCGACGGAGAATATACTTATATAGATATGGATTGCTTTATATTTGCAGGCAAACTCATGCCTTGAGTTCATTCAAATGCCGATAACATTTTTTAAATGAACCGATTTTGATGAAACAAACTTTACATGTTGAGTTAAAACAAAGCAATTGGTGAAAAAATCAAGTAAATCGGGTCAGTACTTTCGGAGATTAGCGTGACCATACATACAGACAAGAAATTCAAAATATATATATATTTGCTTTATAAAAAAACGGTATTTCATATTAATCTTTAAATACATAAGCTAATTTATTTCCTTTTCGTTGTGTTACTCGACTAGAACCAGGAACAAGCGTGCAAAGCCACCCTATGTAACTAAACGCCGGAACCTGTCAAATTCGATTCAGTTCACACGGAAAAGTTGTAAAACTAAATTAGTGTTTGATTAAAATTAATTAGTTTTAAAAAAAAAAACATCGATTATACAAACACGACATGCAAAGTATTGGTTCGTTAGTTTTCTATATAAGCTACAGTGAAGTGCAAAAATAAGTCAATTTTTAAAAAGCACTAGCAACACTGTATAGAGTTATTCTATTTCCTATTGCATAACTTTTATTTTGGGACCTACTAGCAGTATGTTATTCTCATTTCAATTATAGCTAATAATTAATGACGCATTTAGTTGTAAATAATATATGGACAAAGGTTCGGTTCGGTTCTTTATTTATGGCGCTTCGAGCGTGCCAGTTGAGCACTAATCACTTCACCAATTATATGGACAAATATATATCTGCGGAATCGATTATTTAATAATTGGCAATTGTCAAAATCAGTTGCCTGTCACCCTGACGCGAAACTAATATTTCCAAACTATCGATACTTTCGCCATCGATAGTTTTAATCTAAAAAAGCCCTTGCGATAGATACAACGATCGATAGTATCGATTAATATATAGTATCGAAACTATCGATAGTTTGAATTGTTTGTATTATATTATTTGTATTACAGTTTGTACTACCATTCGGCGTTCTTATTTAATTTAAAACACTCTTGAGTTATGTTATCTAAGAAAATAAAGCATAAAGCGATATTTTTCTCAATTTTGTAAACTTTTTGATGCTTCGACGTCAAAAATCACAAATACTATGAGCACATGACAAAACGATGCCTCTGCCATCTAACGTTTGCCCACCAAAAACACAATTTGCGGAAAATTTAAAAATTGTCATTAAATCGACTTTTATTCAAAAGCCAGAATTAAAGTAAAAGATACTCTTTATTCCACACCGAATAATTAATTACAAAACTGTTTACAATGATACATAAAATAGCAAAATAGGCAGCCTTATTGCTAAGCCAGCAATCTGTCCCAGGCAACCTTTGGATAGAAAGCATAAATAAAATTAGGAGGGGTGTAATAAATAAATCTGAGTATATAAAATATATAATAATGACTCTTTCAAAATCATATGGAAATATTATTATTTAAATTATGTAATTTGGTAGTCTTATACTTCCAAATTATTTTGAAAGTCTGAATAATTAATAGTACAGTAATAAAATATAAATGCAGAAATAAAACGAATAAATACCTTACATTTTTTTTATTGCTAAACAAATTGAAAATATTCTTTATTCAAATAGACTATTACAAGCACTTTTGAATCGTCGAATGAATATATAAACAAAAAGCTACCACCGGTTCGGAAGACAATTCTACTAAGAAGAGCCGGCAAGAAACTCAAAAGTTGCTAATTTCAAAGTCAATGGTATACTTAGTTTATTTAAAAAAATTATCAACGAACCAAATACTTCTTGAACCACTTCTAAGAAAAATATTATAAAAAAGGGGAACAAACAAAAATTATAACAAATTGCATACAACATTTTTTATTGAAACACACATAATATAATATACATACAAATGTTTTTAAAGATACCAAATATTTACAAAATAACAAAAAATCTTACAAAAACCCTCACGTTCGGCGTTTAGCGCCACCGAAATCCCTAAAGTCGGCAGTGCCCATAATATCTCTGTACATATTAAAGGAAAACAACATTAAACTTTAAAAGGTAAATTTAAACAAATTAGAACTAAATTAGAAAAAGAGTTGGGACACTACCTCAATAAATAACAGTGAGAACGGAACATAGTGTCCCGTTTGCCCGACCAATTGACGTAGTGTCCCAACTCTTAATATTATTAATAACCCATCATGTCTGAATCAAATATGGTAAGAAAATTTACTTAACTAATAAAGAAACGAAAAGTGACTTCTAACTAAGTGACATACAATATAAAGAAACCATTAGTTTACAATTTATACTAAATTCGATAGAAGAATCGCTAATGATTCCTAATAAAAAAAAGAGGTAAATACAACAATTTTTTTTTTATTTACACAATATATAGCAAAGATTATGCAAATACAATAATTTGATTTATATATTTCTGTGTTCCGCTACTGGGAACACTAAACACATCAATGAATGTTTAACTAACTTTAAATCTGTGTTTAATGTTACCATTTAACGTTAATTAAAGACTAATTGATATTTCTGAACTTAGAAATATTAAATCAGGTTTATATATATTTTTTACTTTGGATTTGAATCCATGTCCCATTTCAACTATAACTTCAACAATACAAAAACAATATCGCCAATAGTATGGCTTACACACTGTATGAAAGGTAACCTGAGCAAGTATAGAACTAAACTCTACTTAACGGGTATTTCTCATTTATATATAAATAATAATCATTATTATTTATACATAATAATTATTATTATTTATATATACATAATACATGTATAATTAATAATAATAATTAAGCTAGTTACAACTAAGATTTAACAACGGCTTGTAAATTAATTGCAAAAAAAATTGAAAAATATGTAGATTTATTATTGAATGATGTAGTACAATTAAACTATAACGATTATTATAACACAGGTGTGTCATAAATTGCAAGTTTAACGTATAAAATATAAATTATATTCTTAGTACAGTACACAGCCTGTATAATATTTAAGTTATCATAATATTTTGTACCTTATGTCCGTCTGTCACATTGTAGGTAGCTATATCTCTTAAACCTCATGATTCAGCTTTAATGTTATTTAAAGTGTTATTTCCACACTTATTTTTAGAAAAATACAAAAGCTTTTCATAAAAAATATATTAATTCATGTTTCTACAAAAAAAATTGTATTGTATTAATTGGAAACATAATGAATTAAAAAAAAACAAAGAATTATTTCTTTTAAATTGGCAATGATCATAGAACAATATGCTAAATCAATAAAATATAATTAGACAGACTACCGAGAATTATGTTTCATCTTTACATACTGAAATTTCTATTAATAAGTGTTTAAGTATTTCAACAGTAAAAGTTCTAAGAACCTTAATTCATTTATTAAACATACTATATCAATATACTATTTGAGTATGAAACTTTACTATGTATTATATATATATACAGAAAGGCAACCTGTTATTATTTGTGTATATTTAAAATTATATATATCTCTACATACATACATAAACCAAAAACTTTTTATATATTTAACATTTACATTATTATTCTTCCGATTCTAGCCTGGTAGGTATAGAAAAACTAGTATTAAGACACTCCGCTATCCAGTTTCTGACTATTTAAGACATTGTATACTGAATTGCGGAACTTAACGCCGTGTTTCTTAACATAAATACATATATATTGAGGTAATTTATTAAGTGATATTTAATCTTATTCATGTAACTGTTAAAGTAAAATATGCAACAATTGTGTGTAAGAATATAATATTATTATATATAACTAGTCCCGCTTCATGAGTAATATGTGATGTGGTAATATTCTTTGAAATTTTCGATTAAATATACATCTAGATATTACTATTTGAAAAATATATATTTTTATATAAAAAAAATCTTTCTTTATCATGAATCGAACTAGTGACCCAAATAATGGAGAGTCAATAACAAAAACCAACAATTACCTAAATAGTTCCTTTTTTATTTTGCTATCTTATATATGTTCGAATATTAAGGAAATAAATATCGTACATCAATAGTATTATGCTCTATTAAATATTTAAGAGTAAAAAATCTTGCTTATACAAATAAAATAAATACTCATAATAATATAAAAAAATCGTAATTTTTAGTAACTGTTAAATACTATTTTTGTTATTAATCATCTTGACTTTAAGGTATAGCGCGCACTAGTGATTTTTGTCACCGTGACTGTCACCGTGTACATTACATTTAATGAAGGTGCGCGCATTTGGATACGTGACAATTGGGTGACTTTTTGTCCGCGGAGGACGGCAACACGCCGGTGACGCAACTGTCACCGTGTCCATAGATTTGTATGCACGTGCGCGCATTAGCAACTAAATGTCACTTCGTTCACCCTCCCCCTTGCGGTTTCCATACTTGTCGTCTTCCGCATAAATATGAAACAGCAGTGTGTTGCATTGCAGCACCGAATTTTTATTTCAAGAATGGCGTCAAGTTCATCACCAAGGCAAAACGTGTGTTTTCATGAAGATAAAATAGACAATGACAATACTGATTGACGAAATTGAGTTGAGGCCATTGCTCTATGACAAATGAAAAGTTGAAAGCCAATATTTTCTACATTTGCTTTTTTTTCTATTTCTTAATATAAGTGCACAGACAACCATCTCTTCGAGATCCATTTTATCAAATGTAAAAAATTTCGTCACTGTCATCGCAAGTGCGCGCAGTTGCGAAAAGTATGGTGACATGTCAGTGACAAAATATTTATTGTCACCGTGACAAAAGTCACCAGTGCGCGCTAAGCCTTACTGGTTAAGTCTATCTAGACATATATCCAATCAAAATTTAAAAAGGATCTACTTTGTCTATAATAATATAACTATTTAAATTTCTAAGGTGACTTTTATAATATCAAAAAAGTTTGCATTTTGTTTCATATATATTAAAATATTTACTATTCAACTTATGTCTAATGCTCACCATAATTTTGTATTATAGTTACATGTATGCGTTTTTATGTGTATTTAGTGAAGAAAGGGTGTAAATTATTATTTTTATCAAAGTACTCTTTAAGTAATGAGAAATGAAATTTAATAATTAAACAAATGGATTATTTAAATGAAAGTATTAAAATTATATTTATGTTTTTACAGGCACTTAACTTCGAATTAAATTGTAAAACTACTATTTCCTATTTATTCAGAATTCCATATTATTTCAGAATATCAAGATTAGAAACCAAAACTTTTTGACATTAAGCTGCCATTATCAAAAAAATCGACAGAATGCTAATAATTCACTTCTATATATCTAGAAGTATAACTTAACATAGTGGTCAAAAGTAAATTGTTATTATATGTGGTCAAGATTAAGTAAACAAGTATTTTATTGCATTTTAGATAAAAATCTACTATACTGCTATGGATTGTATTGCGTAACAAGCGTCCTACCATCTGTTGCATAATTGAAATAAAAATAATAACTGAACTCATACACGATTTTTTTAACATTTATAAAGTGTTATTCCACACTTAGAAAAGAGTAAATACTTTATTAGAAAACTTATAAAAAATTTGAATGTAGTGGAGTTCAAACCGGCGCCTAATTGAACAGTTTTCAAGAGTGTTCAAATCGAGGTTTTCAAGAGGTTATAAATCCAACTTTATATCTGTTTTTTTTTTAAAGAAAACACATAAAGAAATTCTCGTCAATTTTTATTATTTTACAACTAATATGAGATTAAAATAACATCAACTAAATAATTTAAGCTGCTAACCGCTATTTTATGTTCAATGTCAGTGAACTTTTTCTCCATATCTTTCTATAAAACATAGAAAAAAGACAAAGATATAAAAAAACAACAATTATTGTAAGATTTATAACTAACATTTAAATTATTTAATTGACAATTTGCAAATAAAATATTTATACTATGTAATATATTATATTAATTAAAAGACTCTTATGAAATAAATTATCTGTGTATGATAAAAAAAAGGTTTAGTGCAAACAGTTATGGTAACACTGCTATTTATATTTTTTTTACTAAGATTTATTAGCATTTATATATATATTTATAAACATTTATAGATATTTATATATATATATTTATTTGATCAATAAATCACTGGCTTACAGCCGGGGCAGTGATATTATAGTGATTTGCTCTTATTTAGAAATATCCTTGTGATATTTGTGTGGATATATTATGTATATAGGGTAGTCGATTTAATTATACATTTATATATATAATAATACTAGTTTTAACAGAATGTAATATATATATGTATATATAGTCTATAGCCTTCCTGAATATATAGGAAATGTCACAATGAATCTGAACATCTCTGGGTCCAGAAAAAGAGGAAGACCGAAGATGAGATGGGCAAATATCATTAAGAGAGACATGAACGCCTGCAACGTTTCCGCTCACGATGCGGCCAGTCGAGCGAAGTGGGGACAAAAGATGAGGAAAGCAGACCCCACCATCAGATGGGGCTAATAATGCTCTACAGAGACAGAGAGGCTGCCTAGATATTGAACACAATTTTTTTCCCAATTTGAACAAGTAGGTTCTGAGATTATTTATTATCTCAGAAATAGCTAGCGCAACCAACCAAATAAATATATATTAATAAAAAAGTATGCTACTGA
Source organism: Heliconius numata (assembly GCA_016802625.1). Taxonomy (NCBI): domain Eukaryota; kingdom Metazoa; phylum Arthropoda; class Insecta; order Lepidoptera; family Nymphalidae; genus Heliconius; species Heliconius numata. The sequence goes on from JAEBDU010000087.1 coordinate 317,977, forward strand.
TTAAATGTTAATTGGCATATTGAAGTAAATTACTATTATTGTTTATCTACTAATCATATAAAAAAAATAAAAAAACAATTAACATTACTTTTTTAATTTCTCAACTCGTACTAATAATACATCCCTTTAATATATAAAAGATGAAATTAAATAAAAATAATTTAAAACAACAATAGCCGATTTAATTCGGGTCAATCAAAATAAACCATATAATTAAATCGACAACCATTTTCAAACTTATTCTACAGTTCATTTAAACGCCGTACTTCCTTTCAATCAGTCTCTATAGGATAAGTGCGTACTACGCATCCAAAATTATATGAAACTATATTGTATGAAGTAAATATATATTATGTTTACAGCCAAGTTGAAATTTTATACCATTTTTTTCCTTTCGTGAATTATATTAAGTAAAAACGATTGATGAGGCCGACTCACTGTAAGCAAGACAGTTGTAGGTTCGATTCCCACTAGGGAGAATGAATTTTATGTACCCCACATATAGCAATGTAGTCGGAGGAAACCTGGTGTCAAGATACTCAGTTCTCCACGCCCCGCACAAGATGAATGACGGGACACAACGCCGTATTGTCTTGTTACAAGAGCGAGGTAATGAAAATTATTCCTTTCTCCGAATGAAACCGAACCCACAACCGTCGCGTTTACAGTCAAAACGGTCTCGTAAATAGGTTTTACTTAAAAAAAATGGTACAAAAATTTAACAAGCTTTCCATATTAATTTATATAATACTATCTCTTTCTGTCCAATATGAAGAAAAAAGGACATAAAAGATATCTGCCTAATAAGGTAAAAATAAGTTATTTTGAACAAATTTGGAAGTTTTTTAGAACAAATAAAAAATCAGCAAATTAGTTCCTAGAAATAATAGCATTTTCGTTAAATAATCTTACCATTTTCGTTAAAAATTTAAAGAGTAGATAATCAGTTTTTTTTTATTGTTAGCAGTAATTTTTTTTCATACTGGAATGCAGTAGACGGAAGGCAAGCTCACGGCTATGTATAATATAAGATCATCTGAAACAAAATTATCATAATATTAGTACTTATAAAAATATGAAGTATTTTTTATTAATAATACAATAAAAACATTAGAAAACAAACATATTTTGTATATGAATAACAAAAATGTTTGACACATCTTTTGAATATAATAATGAAATTGAGAATTAGTTAGTGCTTTCATTTATGTATATAAATCGCTAAATAAATTTAAATTCAATCGCTGTACAAATTTATATTTATTAATTATTTTCTATTTAAACTTAATAAATTTAAATTTTAAAAATGTAAACTATTAAAAATGTTGAGGCTAGTCGTGGCGCAGGGACACAATCGCGTGACTATAATAGTCGTGGCCTCGACGAAATAAAATATTTAATATTTTCATTTTCCCCGCACTGACAAAGCGCGGCGTTGAGATTCGCCACTTAATATACAATGCCTTCAGAATTCGGCGGAAAGAAAAGAATAGAAAAGAAAAAAGTAATAAATCGCATATAGCTTCTTTGCAATGTTATTTGAGTTAAGCTTAATACAATAAAATAAACATTAATGTCAAACTTAAACATACAACTGTACTAATATTATAAAGCTTAACGCACTAATCTCAAGAACTAGTGGCTTAAATAAAAAAAATATTTTTGTATTGTATATGTATCGAGGAAGGCAGGTTGTATTACTTTAATAGTTTCTATATAATCCATTATGCCTGCGGTCAGAGTTACTTCCGGCACTTGTATACATCAAATGTCTCTGAATAAACACAAGTGTCTCTAATTGCAAAACTTATTGTGACACCATAATTAGTCTCGTATCAACCACTTTGTCTAAGTGTCCAGTGTTTGCGTGTGAACAGCTCGAAGTAGTTCCTTACACATATCAATAGACACTACTCAGACACAAAAAAAACCGTACAAGTGTAGACAGTACATACATTAATGTCTGACATTTATGGATTTTCTGTCACAGTCTAAATGTGCCATGAATTATATCCATTTAACCTTGCACGCCAAGCTGATAAACGCTAGTGTATAATAATAATACAAGTATAATTACAATATAATTAAATATACAAATAATAAGAAGTCGATTTCGCTCTCCGGAAATAAATGTAATAAGTAAACTCAGGTTGAACATAAATAAATATTATATATTAAATACAGTACGGCCGACAAGTCATGAGGTTAGATTTTATAAACTATTATGCATTGTACACTTAGGAAAAAAAACTAAAATCAAATCTGCGCAGCCATCTACAGCTAACATCAGAGCAGCCACGACTCGTCTACCGTACTGTAGTAAAACAATGAATCGCATATATGCCTATAAGTATAGACGAATCACAGTTTACTATCTAAGCCGGTTTTAAGCTCAGTCACACAAAAATATATTTCTATGACAAGAAATAAATATAAAAAAAAACTGCGTACGAGTACAGGCGCGGGTGTATATAAGCAATTATGTTTATATAATTTCGCAATGCCATGCCATTTGGAAATATATATATATTTAATATAATTTATTATTATCATGTTCTCTTTAAAGATTCACAGGTTCAATAGAACCCGGTCCTTAAGAAGGCTTGCGTGGGGACACAGGTCCAACGCGTAGTGGCCCCTTAGAGAATATTCAAATGTTTTACTGTGACGCATCAGCTGGGATCCAGTTTATTATTATTATTCTTTTATACTTTAAAAATGGTATCAATTGAGTAAATAGCTTAACTTCAGTTTCTTTTTTTTAACTTTACACTGTATCCTGCGCAAAGCAAAGTAGGCCCAATGAATCTGGGAACTTAGTGTTAAGACACTTCGATTGTTCAAGTTTCCCCTGGGTTGATTATCCAAAGACATTGTAAAAATAAACAGAGCTAAAAAAATATAATTTACAGCCATATTTTATACAATATATACATTCGCCATTTGCAATATAAACAGTAATATTTCATATTTCTTCATCAACTTTTTTTCTTAAAAACTATATGAGCAATCCAAAACAATGTATTTTGTTCATAAAATAAGAGAAAAACCTAGTAACTATAAATCATTTTAAGTTAGTTATGTAGAAATTATCTTAAGTTAAAAGTAAACAAATATGGTTAATAATTTATATATATATAAAAAAGATAAAAAAACATGTCTAAAAGTGTACGAAAACTTAAATGTTAACAACATACTCCAAAATTGAAAAAAAAAACAAAAAGAAAAGATTACCTACTTATCCTTAATATCCTTAACAGGCACGGGCACAGGTTGAGGTATTATAGTGATCTCATCGTTTATCTTTAACGGCTTCAACAACGACTGTCCGGGTTTCACCGACTGATTGTTACTATTATTTGTATTATTTTGACCATTTAAATTCTTTTTGTCCATAACACGTTTGGCCACAACGCTGTGAGCCGAGTATACGTGGTTCTCGAATTGTTTATACATTCCAAATGTGGCTGTGCATACTGTGCATTTGTATGAAAGATGGGCAGGTTTGAGTGTTAAATTGTGATCTTGGGCGACATGGTTTAGTAGTTTCCATTGGTATACCTGAAATTTTTTTTTTTTATGTATTAAGCAATGTTACATTTTTTCCCGCATTGCAGGTTAGGCAGAGGGAATATAGACTGTTAAAACAATCTATGCCCTCCATTAACCGAAAAATAATAAGAAGTCGATAATTCATTTTATATTCATTGTAAATCATTGACATTAAATAAATAATATTTAAGCTTCATACTGTACCCCCAATCCAGGGGTAGGCAGAGAAAACCTAGCCTTAAGACACGCGTCGCCAAATTTTTGAGATATTATGTCTCAACAATGAGGCTCAACATCGCGTATTATCTTCTTACCAACTCATTCCCCCCAGTGGGAATAGAATTTAAAATTAATGAAAGTTTTACATTGTAAAAAAACATTTCTGCACTGTTACATTATAAATTTAAAAGTAAATATTCAAATTTAAAATGTACATTATTGATAAGTACTGTCATTCAAAGGAAATAATTTGATTTTTATTACTATTTACCTATTTAGAAATTTAAAAACGAAAATAAAATATAAGTCAAATAAAGCTAACCCTTCCACAAACCGGGCAGCGACCGGCATCCTTATTTTTATTGGCGGCCTCTTGCATCGAACTCGTTACTAGACCGTGTGAACCCAACAAATGTCTCTCCAGACCTTGATCTGTGAAGAACCTGGAAAGAAATATAATTTCTTTATTATTTAATTATTACTTTATACATCTATTTTTTTTTACTGCACGCCCGCTACTGGAATCCCACATTTAGCAGAGTAGGAGGCAAAGGGAACCTAGTGTTAAGATACTTGGTTCCCCACGCACCAAGGAATTCTTGAGGGATTACGTATTGAGAAAGCAAGCGCGGCAGAACTCAATACCGCGGTGTGCCTTATTGCAAGAGCGCGGTAATGAGAAATAAATATTTCATTCCTCCAAGTGGAAATCAAACCCCTAGTGACACTGTGCCACGACGACCTTACAAACTTCTTATAAAAAACAAACAGTTCTTTATTATTATTACTAGGTGTCACTCGTGGAAATAGAAACGAACTTGGAGTCGAGTTTTCTGTACTCTCTTCTCTATTACACCACTCACCCACCACTTCTGGTGAAAGGCAAAGTATAAGCAAAACTAAAGAAATATCAGTTATTATTATTTATTACACATACTTGTAGAACCAAATCTTAAAAGAATTTCATTTGGCAGTAAAAAGTTAATAATGGTGACCTATTAGTTTCCGTCGCAAATTTCGTTTTCAGTAATTCAATAAAAAAACTCTTACCTAAACTGACACTTCTGACAGTTCAATGGAGGCCTATTATATATCATTTTGGGGTGTATCTTAATTTTATGTATCCATTGCATATGATTTCTCAATTGTTCCAAATCCTTTATGTATCCGTCGCAAATCTCGCATATAACACAGGTGTTTTTAATTTGAGGGTTTTGCACGGGCATGGGTTGCGGATGACGGGGCAATGGCGTAATCGATATGGACGGTTGATGAATTGATTTTGGTGTGTTGGGTTTTCCGTTCTGTAAATAATTAATAATAGTGTTGAGATAGTAGTTTATAACACTAATAAAAAAGACAAACGCGGCGTTAGTCCCACCCTTGTAAACGCAATCCCTTGCCACGCCTCCTAAAAATTAGGCGGAATGTCCCATGTTATAGTCTCTTAAAACTGGTTATCAAAAAAATTCTTTTGAAAAAACTCTATTGAAATAAATTTAAACATGAATGAAACAGCCTAAAAAAACATAAAAACGAACTATTTAAATACTTACAGAACAATTAGTCGACGCTAATGCATTAGGACCGGCGTGCCTCACTGTGACACCAGTCCTCAGTATCGGTATTCCTTGCATTGGCGTAGACCTTGGCACAATCGGCATTGGCGTGCGATTCCTTGGCCGGAAGTTGGCGGACATGTTGGTGGGCATGTTGATGTGTTTGTTCATGTTGGTGGTTGTTTGAGATCTGTTGAACGCGTTGTGGTATGACGACATCATCGGGTTGCGGGAACGGGCCATCTGGAATTTAGTATTTTTATTAAGTTTTTTTTTTCTTATATAGAAAGATAAGAGGGTGTAAGGGAAGGTGGGAGGTTGTAGCCTTACTGATAGATATACGAAAATAAACTAGTAAGGTACAGTAACTACCATTTATATTTTATACTAGAGGCTCGTGCGGCTACGCCCGCTTCAAATATACAATGTTTATTTAAGTGTATTTAAGAAAAAACCGACCAAGCGCAAGTCAGAGTCGCTCACAAAGGGTTCTGTACCAATTTCAGAAACTTTGTCGAACTATATACTTTAAATTAACATAACTCTTTTTATTTATGAACCGATTATAATAAAATAAAACCTAGATGTTCCGACCAGAATTACTTTCGTGCTATAATAATATTATTATGTTAAAGAAATATCTATACATTGAAAATAAAGTTTCAGCCAATTCAATAAAACAGTTATTTAGGAATTTGGTTTTGAGGAACAAAATACTTTATATTAATATATCTTTTTAATTTTGAAGTGATTGAAATAAAAGAAACACATTTTGACAGAAATATATTTTGACAAACTTCCCTTAGCGTTTAGCTAAGGGAAGTTTGTCAAAATATAATAGTGAAAACTGCATTTAAATTGGTTAAGCCATTTCTGAGATTAGCGTGCGCAAACGCACAGACAAATAGGCAAACTGAAAAATGGACTTAGATTTTAAAAATCAAGTATAAAGCATAAAAAGTATAGTAACTCATCACTAATCTCTTTTCAAACGACAATAAAAAACAATTACCTTAGGTATTTTAGCCGGCGGTTCCCACTCAATGGGTGGTGCTAGGTTCAATTCCGGCTTAAATTTCTTCGAGCAAGGTATAAAATGTCTCGCCAATTTCCCTTTACCGTTATCTTCAAAGGGACAATTAGGACACTGGTGATACGCCGGGGCCCTCTCTAACTTCCCTCTTGTATTATGTTCGGCTTCCATATGAAATAATATATCGTGAGGACTTTTACTCTCGTACGTACAAAAATTACACTTGTAAACGCCATTTTTCATATGCGGCGTCTCCAAATGGTGCGACAGGACCAGGCTCGATTCCGATTTGTATGTACAATACTCACATTTTTTCAATATAAATTTGTATGGGGCATTATTCTCTTTGCTGAACTCTAAGTTCTTAGTAAGAGAGGCGATCGAGATTTCCGTCAATTTAGTACTGTGGCCGCCTTTCTTCTCTCTACACAACTTTCTATTTTTCTGTTTTAATAGATCGTTTTGGACGAATTCTTGAACTAAACTTAGGCCGATATTCGTGAAGAATTTTCCCAGGGACAGGTCAAAGTAGTTATCAGATTTACCCGTGACCACTTTGTCTACGGTTAGGTCGGCGACTCCCTTTATGTCATCAAGAGCGTCTATTTTATCCTTGATGACTACTGTTTTATTTTCTTCGTCGGATGTTATATCGTCATCCGTTTCCGATGATGATTCTCCGTCCCATGACGCGTCATCGTCATCGTTACTTTGTTTGCGTCGCTCTGAAAGAAATAAAAAATATATTTTAATATAAAAAAATAATAGTTCATTATATTTACTACAATTCTTTAATCGACGTAATTCTGTAAGAATATTTAACTTACTTGAATGGTGAATTGGTAACCCAGGCAAGGGTTAAAATTTTATTAAATATTTTAATAATACTTTTCTACCTTCACACTGTATCCAACATACAGCAGGGTAAGCAAAGGGAACCTAGTGATAAGACACTGCGCACTTTCCAAGCAAAGCCTAATTTTCTACTTAACATTATTAATATATGGAAAATTGAAACTTAACCGCTGCACTTTATCTACCAGAATTAATAAATTAAAATATTTTACTAATAACAATATTAGGTTTCCTAATAACAATATAAAAGCTTTACAAATATAAGTACCTTTCTTTCCATCTCTTTTCTTCTGTTTGTTTACTTCTAACTGCTCTTCCTTAGATTTCACCACTTCCTTCTCTTCCCGAGTCTCATCAACATCACTGTCATCTTTCTCTTCCTTCTCATCATCTTTACTTTCTTCTTTTTTACCTTCTTTCTCCTTCAGTTCATTCTCTTTGGCTTTCTGCTCTTTCAATTCATTGCCTAAAATATCTACAAATTCCCTAAACGGTTTTATCGATGGCTTTTCATAAACATACGGTACTATAAACGATGGTGCTTCCACTACATACATATCGTCTGTAAGGGACGGCAAAATAGACTGTTGTGCAGAATTATTACTATGAGAATTTAGAAAATTATTAGAATTTTGACTTTTACTAGAGACAGGTGTAATTGTGGTACCACGGGCTACGATACTCTGGTACAATCTTTGAGCACTTAACACATTATTTATATTAGTATTGTTAGTATTACTTTTCTTTATTGCACTCCCTTTACTGGAGGCCATTGATTTAGTATCTATTATAACCACAGTCGGTTCTTTCTTTTGTATGCCGGACTTCATTTGCTTGGCGGCCATTTCTACTAGCGTTTTTGTATCATTTATTACTATAGCCTTGGACCTACGTTTCTGTGAATCTATATGTTTATTTACATAATTATCTTCTAAATCGGATATAGCATCGCCATTTTCTATTTCGTCGTCGTATCTTTTCCTTTTTATCGCTCGACTGCTTCTTCTTAACTGTACTGGTGTTTCAACTACAAGTGGCTTCTCTTCTTGTTTTCGTTCTAAGACAGAATCATCTATGTCACTTAGGATTTCGTGTATTTCAGGACTAGTGCTGCTCTTGCCATTTTGACCTTCAATGCAGTTTTCTTGTAAAAGCACATCACTATTTTCTAATTTATCTGAAGCATCGTGAGACAATTCGTCTTGCACGTACGTTTCTGATTCAGAATGAACGCTAGCAACTTCCTCTGCCCTCATTTCAGCTGATACTTCGGAATTTTCGTCGTTTTTCGACTCATTTTCTGATTCACCTTCGGATACCGGTAAAAGTGGCTTCTCTTCTTGTTTTCCTTCTATGACACAATCATCTATGTCACTAAGGATTTCGTGTATTTCAGAACTAGTGCTGCCCTTGCCATTTTGACCTTCACTGCAGTTTTCTTGTAAAAACAGATCACTATTTTCTATTTTATCTGAAGCATCGTGAGACAATTCGTCGTGTACGTCCATTTCTGATTCAGAATGAAAGCTAACAACTTCCTCTGCTCTCATTTCAGCTGATACTTCAGAAATTTCGTCGTTTTTCGACTCATTGTCTGATTCACCTTCGGATACCTGAAACAATGTGAACTTTTACTGTTAATATACTATTTATGTACTATTTTAAAATTATTTAAACTAATAATCTATTAGACTCTTCGTTGTGGAGGTGGCGGGCTGTATAGTACAGCGCTTGATTCTAATACGGTAACAAGACAAAGCGTGAGCATGTCGAAAATTGGGCGAAAAGTAGGAAACGGAGTGTTTTAATACTCTGCATACCTTGCTATATGCGGGATTCAGCGTGGAGGTATAAAGAAGTATTCTAATGATGTAAAAAAAAAGAACTGACACGACCCGATTAATCTGAGATGTAAATAAATAATTAACATGAATAGTAACAAAAAACATTTTTATATTCTGTTCATTTAATATTACTTACTAAATATTTATAACTTTTTGTACTTAGCGCTTAACCATACTGGGAAAATACCTATATTATAAATATAAATTTCCTCGAAGTGGGACTTTCGACCATACAATCATCGAGATCAGTCAGCCACATTCCAACTACGTAATACGATGACGTCATATTATTTCCACATACATAATAATGTGTTTGTTGCTTTTTTAGTGTATCCCGCATTAAGCAGGAGCCTAGTGTTAACACACTCTGTTCCCCAGGCACCGTCTGAGACATTGAGTTGTGAGTGGCGGAACTCAACGTCGCGCTTCCTCTTGTTAACAGAGCGAGGAAATAGTAAATAACTCATATCCCCAAATGGATCATGTGTTTACATACATAAATATTAAAGTTCATTCGTAAGATTCAACTCTGTCTACAAAGTTAGGAACAAAGTGAGTATAAAAATGCATATACAGTACGATCCACAAATCGTGACCATCTTGAAATTTTTAGACGTCTGCACAGATTCTATTTTAAGTGAACAATATGCAGAAGTTCAGATAACCTAACTTCAGGGCGGCCACAATTCGATGACCGTACTGTATTATCCTTTATTTATGATTAAAATAATAGTATAGTAATGACGTCAATGGAGTCACGTGACCCATAGCTACAGGAGTGCTACCAACACTGTATTTACAACTTTAAGGTTTATAAATAAATGATAATTAAAAACCCCCTACACAAAATACTTTAAAATATATGCTGACTTCATACAACTCGAACATAGTTACTTGAATCTAAGAAAAACGTGAAACTAGGAAGCGTTAGTCTCCTTTCCGATAAAAAAGGAATCATCGAAATCGGTTCGCGTGATATTGAGTTATTCGTCCATTTGTCGCGCACATACCTAATCCAAATTTAAGACTCATGTGATTTTCTCATAGATAACATTGTCAGAAATGTACCAAATTAAAATGGGACTACACTGGAGGCACCAGCTTTCGATTCACACAGTCAAAAATTCTGAGAAGTCGGTTAACAAACGCAATATCGTTTATCATTTACGTTTATACTCGTAAAAGTTGCTAGTAATAGACACTCCTCTGCCTACTGTTTGCGAGGTACAGCGTGAAGCTGATTTAGGAGTATGTCACTATGAGGTTTTGTAATATAAATGTTTCTCCAAATGAGGACATTGTTGTAATCGTGATGGTTATAGGTTGGGTCTCATCGGGGAAATGAACAATTTTTATGTTCCAAGACTCAATCTGGCGAAATCGAACGGAAAGTCGACGAGTGTCTCGACACTACATACTCTGCCTACCCTGCTATATGGACCCAAATTCTATGAACCCAAAACTATGATTTTTGTTACATTGTGTACACTTATAATTGTAGATAAATTATTTGACATGCAGTGTAAGTAATTTTTTTTTTTAAGAAATATCATTTAAGTAAATAAAAAAACATTAAATCTAAATAACTTAAATAAAAAAAACGTTACTTTCGCTTCACACTGTATCATTACGTTTCCCAATTTCCGTCAAATTCTGAAGGCTTTACTTGGCGAGTGGCGGAAACAGCGCCGAGCTTTACCTCGTTACCAGAGCGAGGATATGAAAATATTTAATATTTTATTTCTTCAAGTAGGAATCGAACCCATAAACTGTAAACTGATTAAGGCAAATTCTAATTTAGGTAAATAAAAAAAATATTAAATTTAATAACTAACTTAATAAAAATAACATCTGATCAAGATATAAACTAGTAATAAGCATTGAACAAAATGATCTCGTTCTACACTAGCTTTTGTCTGTGGCTTCACCCTCATAATCAAATGGATGTAATGCGGAATAAGAGTTGTGTATAATGTTTAACATGATGCAATAAAGTCTATAGCCTTTCTTCACCGATTTACTATTTAACAAAAAATATTTTTAATAATTAATTCCAGTGGTTTCTGAGAATGCATTCAACCATAAAAATAATTCGGCCTTATAATATTAATATACATAAATAGTAAAGATGACTTTTAAAACAATTATGTTTTTTTATAATTGAATCACACATCTTCCCATTAATTGTCATATATAAATATAAATGAACTAATTTATTAATAAATTTTATAAAAAATAAACTTACTTCATTCTCAGAAGGCACAATAGCATTCCCATTTTGCAGTATTAAATCTTTTTTACATGTCTCCTCAATACTCAATTTGTTATTTGGCTCTATGTTCAATTCCATATTAGACTGTCTATCATTTGTCTCACTTTCATTATCAGAATCAGAAATATTTTCTATATTGTTTTCATTGATTTTACAATTCATAGTAGATTGTGAGTGCTCTAATGAGGCCTTATTTTTGCTTTCATCATCCTCATTTAGTTCACAGTCCTCATCGGTTAAAGGATCTTCATTTAAAGTACTTTCATTATTTAAGCTATCTGCGACACTGTCCTCATGATTATTTAACTCATTAACAGTTTCTATTAGTTCTTCACCTTTCTCATTAGAAATGTTTACTTTATCTTCGCTCTCACCCTCCGGAGAGGCATGAGCCAACTCCTGGTCCACCATCGTACCATTCATACAATCCATGTTGATAACGAGGCTACATTCCCTGAGCACCTGTCAAAACATTAACAATAATTAAGGTTATGTTTTCAAAAATATATAAATGTATATTTGTGATGTACCAAAAGTTTGAGCGTCACATTTTTTTATAGTGAACTCCTCCCCCCTCCCCTCTCGCCCCTCCCCCTCCCCCCTGGCAAGGCGCTAGCAATCAAAATGGCCGTGCCATGGTAATACTGTGTAAAGATACGTGTATCTCTTTTCAAGAATATAAAGCTTAATTAGTAGCCATTTATAGAAACAACCCCCGAAATGCCGTTCGAACTATTTATATTTACATCTGTAGTAAACAAAACAATACGTTTCGTTACTTTCGCTTTGGATAAGGGAAATGTTTAACCTATTTAGTTATTGAGCGAATAAACAGTTATTTAGTATTTGTTTTTTCAATTGTAAGAACATTTTGTGAATAAATCATCTGTTTTTCTGCTTTTCACAACTAATATAAAAGTAAACAAATCAACGCCGGTACAGATTGTTATGGTAATTGAATTTTCAATTGAAATAATGTATATTTTACTTAAATATTAGTAAATTGGGACAAATTTATACAACCTTATCGAGTCTGCGGTGTTTCGTAGACACTTTTCGGGTACTCGACGTTCACTAGCACCTTGGTTATTTCAATGGTACGAACCCAGGGTAAATCACAATAAATATAAGCTTCACAAGTTATCCCACACAACAAATAACAAGCACAGTATTATATAAATTAATAACTTTACTTATAAACTCATTTTTATTACGTTTTTAGGGTATTTTTTCAAATATTTTAAAAATCAGGGACAGTGCGACATGATCCCTCGCCACAGCACAAACGCAATATGGCGGCGGTGAGTTAAGTCAGTCACGTGACTTCCAGTCAAAATTAAAAAATATTTTTTTATTTTTATTATATTTTAAATTTTAATGTTATATTTATGTTATATATATATCGCCGTTATTGTTTATAACTGTGTAGATTTAATATGTCTTGTTTGACAAACTAACAGATTAACTTTCAAAGTTATAAAAGTTTCCCGCCAAAGTTTTGTATGGTATTTTTTTTATTTATTATATTTTTTTAATATATCGACTTATACTTTCGTTTTAAGTTCCCGAACTCTAAGTTTTTTATGGAGTTGTAAAGACAAATTATGTTAATTACAAATTACGAACGTGAACGTCTTATAAATAGGAAAATATACTTAAAATAATTAACATTTTAATATAATAAAAAATTAAATACAATACCTGTTCACTTTTCTAAATAAGTAAATAAGCAATTTTAAGTGAAATATTAACTTGGAACCAAAGATAGGTACCAAAATTAGGGCGTAGGCTGTTCTTGTATTAAAATATTGAATACCAAATATCACTACCGTGTATCTCTTTCCCACTTACCTAACATAATGTGAAAGAAAGAGAAATACAAATTATGTACAGACACTATGAATAGGTATGCTTATCTGCCAGGGCAAGTCTCGGAGAAAATGTCCTCTACGCCTGTAGTTCTTATAAAACAGAGCTTTAAGGAATATATTTAATAATAAAGAAAAATTTACATGTCAACTACCATAACTATAATGAAAACTAACCTTGGACGGGTTATAGTTCATTAAAATATATCAACATAGTAAGCAACTTATAATATATATTATGTTTGTATTCAATATAATATCCTTAAAGTAACTTGAGTATTATATTATATGTATATTAAAATGGCTAAGTAAGTATATCGATCTGCGGCGCAATCTACCTCGTCAAGGCTGGAAGATTTTCGTTTCACCTTCTCGAGATTGGAGAATACTATATTACTTATTTTATATTTTGTTTTAATATTAATAAAAGTTCATTGTTAAAGAACCTTCACTGCAAGCGCTATAAGTAATTACATTCTTAAATTAATTTCGCTAATTTGGAATAGGGATAAAAGTAAACATTTTTTGAATAATCAATGTACCTAAAAAAATATTTACTGCAACTCAATTATTTCTAGCTACTTACAAATTAATAAATATAAATTACATACAATTTTACGCATCTGTGTTTTACTGCCTATATTGCTAAATTCGTAAAATAAATTATAATAATAGTATATAGAGTCAAATGACTTTTCATTTCTTTGAATATTCACACACTACATTCGAATTTCAACTTGAAACTGTTTTTCCATAGGAAATAAACAGGAAACATGAAACACACGTCACAACCATTTCCGTTTTCCACAGGCATTCGTTTTCTTCATTTCCTGTATAATGAAACTGACATGTTTCTTTTATTTATTTATAATATATATTATGTAGGTACTATTTGTAGCTCCGTCCTCCATCTCCCGCCGTTCCGGACATACTACGGCGTGTTGGGTAGCGGTCCCCAACGCTGCATTTGTCGCCACTTGACACACCAGCGAGGACGCACTGGTACGCGACGCCTTGGGAGGACCTAGCCGTATCAGTGCGCTCTCTCGATGTGCACGTGGCGGATGGAATGTTACAGCCCTCGTAAGGGCTGGCAGGGGTCGCTGCGGACAAGCCTTCCATCTTTGGCCCCCAAAAAAAGAGAGGTAGGGGGAGACCTCGTTTGACCTTCGAAAATACAGTATCAAAGATATTGGAGGAAGGTCACGAAAAAAAGCATGAGGACCCCCCGAAGGGCAGATATGAAGAGGTTGATGACGAAGCGAAAGAAGTATGTAGAGAGTAGAGACCGTAGCGTTTGGCGCTCCGTTCTCTCTGACTGGGGTAGTCAGGCTAGGGATAAAACGTGAAGTTAAGTTTAAGTTATATTATGTACTTAGAAAATAAATGGCAATGCATATTTATAACACGTGCTTTTATTAGATCGATATGTAATAAAATCTAAGAAACTGAATTTCATCCATTTGTAATAGGTGATTGTTCTTAAAGAAACTTGGCTAGTAAGTTATAGTAAGTTATATGTAGCTATGACAATACAATAACATGGTCATGTCATCGAGGTGGTCTGATAGCACCAGCCAGCCAGGATCTAATCATCATTTCTGCCGGTGGTGGTAGCTCTCTTCGCTTCCTCACAAGCTTGAGTGTCTCAGCTTAGAGTTTTGTTGCGTTGACTCGTCGCTTTGCAGGAAAATATTTATCAAGATATTGTGCAGCGTTTTGGCTGGGTAGCTTACGGTGTGGTATGCTCACAGGATGTCAGACAGCGTCCGTGGTAGACAAGGCACGGCGTTGAGTTACATTGCAGGACGGACCCAAATGAGTACGAAAGGTACATTAAACTTAATTCACTATATAGACATTTAATACCTAATTCACTAAACCGTAAATCAATACCTATAATTATTGTAGAGTTTACTTTGTCAATCAAATATTCAACCTACCCATGCTACTTGTGAGATCGGTGTAAATTACTTTCTCCACTATCGAAGGGCAAGTTAATACACATTAACATATGAAGAGAATAAAAGAGACTGGCAATGACAAATATATATTTTTTACATTATTCTTAAACACATATTTAAATACGAGCGTTTCTATTTTAAAATACCACGACCTCTGAAAGGGTCTGACTTTGCGTTTAGTGAGTACGTATACAGTCTTAACGACATATTAGATTGTTAATCCTCAAAATTTCAGCTTTGCTAAAATGACGAAGGCCCTGGGTCTAAGAAAATATCGTAATTTATCAATGTAAGGCATATAAAATGTTTCAAGACAACTATTTTGTGCAAATCAAAGATTTGACATTTTTGAAAGGTTTTTTATGTATTTGTATAAATATTTTCCAACATACGCCTTATACATAAATAAATAATATAAATTACCTACGCATTTACGTACAAATATACGTTTTCGTAGGTTTCATTGTAGGAGGTTGTATAAAATAATTATCGCGGTTGATAGTCCGGATAATCGCGAATCCGTATAACCTAGGTCCGGATAATAGAGTTTCTGCTGTATTTATATAGAACTCTGTCGTGATTAAGTGATTGACAGACAACTTACAGTCCTAAACACTGGGGTGTAGAAGGCTGATATTTGGAGAAATGTTACGAAATTTTACGTTCTCTAGTCCGCAAACGCGAAAGAATGTATTGTAATTGTATTTTAAAAAATCGGTCAAGTGCGAGTCGTATTCGCCCACTGAAGCTTCCTTACCAATTTAAGGATTGTAGGTCAACGGGAAGTACAACTAATAAAAGTTTTTTTTATTCCAATAAAAGTTTGTTTTTATTCACATATTAAGTATGAAATGAACTACAAATATAAGTTTGTTTTTTTATTTTAATTTAATATTGTTGACGTGTCAAGAAATAAATAAATAACACAATGAATTTAATACAAACTCTTCCATGCAATCTTAAAATAAATAGTTTTGAACGACTCACACACGGGCAACAGTGTGAACCCTAAAAATCACTCCACCGCCGGGGCAGAAAAAGTGGAGAATAAATATTAATAATGAGGACGTCGTGGCGCACCAGTACAAGGGTGTGGCTGTAACGCGATGGTTGTGGGTTCGATCCCCACTCGAGGAAATGAAATATTTATTTTCATTTATATTTTCATTTCTTCGCTCTGGAGTCGAGGCAAAGAGCGGCGTTGAGTACCGTCACTCAACACCAGGGCTTGTAACTAGTACTCACAAAGGTAATGCGGCGTTGCCGCTCCCCTTAGAGACGCGACTCTAAGTGGAGCTGCAATGCCGCTTTATGCGTGCCGGTTACAAGACCTGGTCAACACGCAATGCCTCCAAAATTCGGCGGACAGTGGAGAACTGAGTGTCTTAACACTAGGTTCCCTCTACCTACCCTGCTGTGTGTGTGTGCGGGATAGAGTGTGAAGCTGAAAAAAAAAATATTGCATTCATTTAGATTTTTATATAAATAATATTGTTGATGTTTAAGTAAATAATTTACTTAAATAATAACTTACTTATTTATCAACTTTATATAAATATTTTATTACTGTTGATAATTAAGCAAGTAAGTTACAGTCAAGACAAAACTTTTCTTTAAACTTTCGCTTCTTGTGAAACACTGCTGAAAATTTGCTAATCAAGTGTTTACACGTCACTTCTTTAGTTTATTTATATTGCAATTTTATTTATTTTTTTAGCTCTGTTTCAGTATGTCAATAGATAACATTTTGACAGAAAATACGTTCAACGCAGACATTTAATACTTCATCACTTCTAGAAATTTTTTTTTATAAATAAAATACTTTGTAGCATATATTTTATACTAATTCTCACTATAATTTTATTAAACTTAAATTTAATGATTTTTTTTATGTTAAAAGTTATTAAAAATATTATACTATTACGTTATAATTAAAAAATATACTGCGTATAACAGAAAATATTACTAAAACCATCGACATAAAATCATTATTAACATGCTGACGTTTTATTTGTATTATCTGTGTACCAAATAAGGCCATAGACTACTCAGTACTTAGTATCTAGTAAAGAAACAGTGAAACAGTTTTTCTTTTATATTTTATTTTATATTATTATCATTTAGCAATGTGAAATTTTACTTTTGTACAATAAATCATTTGTAATTTTCTATCGACTAACTTATATAGATGCCAATTGATTTTGTCGTTTTATGATAGTGAGCTAGTCATTTAAAAATATTGTGATATGGTGATAATAATGTCGTATTATAGGATATTATTATTATTTATTTTTACCATAACATATGTAAGGGCAGATGAAGATGTTACTGTACCTATGACTAAAAAGGAAAGGCTTAGCTTAAGGTGAGTGATAGTTTTTTTATTTCTTAAGGCTTCATACTTTTCCTGCTGATTCTTTAATAATGAATGAATAATTATAAATATCCTTATTGCATATCATGTAGATATATATGGAATTGATATTATGTTGTAAAATAGTGTTAATATTAGAGGCTATGAAAAACAATCTTACTTTTCTTATCTTTTTGTTTATACCTAGTTTTATAAGAATATTGTGGTGAGTGATTAAATTCTTATTAGTATGTGTCTTAAGTAATGTCTTATTTAAAATTAAGAAAAAAAAGCTATCGAATAAGTTTTTCTATTGTAATTACACTATTCACTTATTTTACACATTATTATATGGCATATATAGGAAGACAGGGAACCTTGCACCAAGCACAACCCAATTTTCAAGACTGTGATTTGTCACTCAATGTCACATTTTGTCTTGATTTTTACACATTTTAAATAAAACTAACTATATTAATAATTTCTATTTAGTATTATTCATTTTTGGAACATACAATGTCTTCAACACTTTGCAGTAATATTTCTTATTTGCCTTGCACACTGTCCAGGATTCTTACATAAAGAGCTGACAATAAATTTATTATTTTATACAGGGAAGAATCCCGTCGCATGTTCTACCATGCATATGACGCATATATGGACAATGCATATCCAGCAGATGAGCTGATGCCGCTAAGCTGTAAGGGAAGGTGGAGGGGCGTCACACCGAGCAGAGGGGACATGGATGATGTGCTTGGAAAGTAAGTTTATTATGACTAACAGCTTATTTTTTGTGCTTTAATGTTTATTAAATTATTTTTAGTTATGTTGTATGCAGTATAAAGTAGGGCATGCAGAGAACCTAGTGTAAGGCAATGCATTCCTTAAGATTTTATAGTAATTCAATACAATGATGATTTTTATCATAGTGATGAATAGCATATAGTAATAGTTGTGCAAATTCTATTGATAAATAAAAGATATTAAAATAATATATGATATATTAAACATTTGCATTTTAGTACTTTTCAGCTGCACTTCTTTATAAATGTGAAAAATAAATTTATAATCTTAGTTGTCAAGTGTTGTGTCAGTATACATTAGATAATTTATAAGGCTTAAAGTGTGTTTGTTTATAATTGTTTGAATTTCTTGCACACTTGTTTTGTTTCTTGTTACTGTTACTTATTCTTTGTCTCTATATATGTACCCAATTGGTAAACTTACTACCTAATTATTGATTAATATGAATACTATTAGACTATTATAGAGGAAATTTGTAAAGTAAATGAAGTGCTTGTTATAGCTAATATGCTGAAATTATCAATTTGAGGATGCCATGACATAGGAAGACAAGCCTGTGACTAATGTGACAGTTGTGGGTTCAATTCCCACTCCAGGGAACTAATTCTTTATTTTTATTAAAACTGGCTGGCATTTATTTCATTTAATTTATTAATTATTATTATTATTAAAATTTCAAGCGGGCGAACTCGCGAGCGGGGGTCGCTAGTACGAAATTTATCCATAGTGATAAAATATTGTTACACCTAATTACTTTTTATTTAAAAAAATAAAAATAATTTTATTAAAAGCTAACAACTTAAGGTCTGATGCGCTATTTAAACAGATGTTTAATTAATATTCTTATTTTACTATTTACTGTATGCTACATTGTTTTTTTTTTTAATTCAAAACTCGTTTTATTTCACTTAAAAAATAATCATGATAAGAGATCGATAAGCATAATATTTTTTATCAAGTCAAGGTCAAGCAATGATACGGTACTTCCCAGATTTTATGTTACAAGGTAGGCAGAGGGGACGTAGTGTTAAGCCACACCATTCTCCACTATCTGCCTCAAATTTCAAGATTTAGCGTGCTGAGTGCCGGAACTCAACGCTTTGTCTTGTTACCAGGAATGAAAATAATTCGTTTCCTAGAGTGGCAACCGTTGCGTTTAGAATCAGACATTGTGCCGCGCCACGAAGAACTCAAGACTTTCTCAATTAAAAAATATTTATACGGCGTATATGTGTATTTTTATATTATACACATATATTTTGCAGCGGATATACTCGTACATAGAAATAAATTTGTAATATATGTATGTGTGACGTGTTTCTCTACATCTGCTCCATTTTGACACATACGTTGTATGTTATCACGTCAGCATATTGTCAGACATCTACAGCATAAGTTTATAGCAACATACACGAAATCGAACCCACAATCGTCACATTTTTAGCTAAAATCTATTTGAATAAAACAATTTCTCCATACTATAAACCTAAAGATTGCCTTGTACAAAGAAACCTCAAGTGACAAATATTTATTTTTTATTTCTCTGTTTTAAATCGACTCTTTTTACTTTTCGATTTATTTCAAGATTGTTTTTATTATAGTATAGGTTTTGTTTCTTGATAAAGCATTGGTTGGAACTAATTGCTAAATATTTGTTTCGTTTTTTCTTGTATTCTAATGGGAAAAAGATTGTATTGACGCTAATGGGCTAGTGGCACAGGGACTAGCGTGTAACTGTAAAGGCGAAAGGTGGGTCGATTCCCATACGAGGAAATGGGATGCTTAATATTTTCATTTCTTTGTTCTGGCGTCGAGTTTCGCCACTCAACACGCAAAGCGTCCAGAATTCGGCGGAAAGCTGGTAGCGGCGAATCTTAACACTAGGTTCCTCTTGCTTATCTCTGCTGCAAGAGATACTACGTGAGACTGAAAAAAAAAACATTGTTATGCGTGAATTTATGTTTTAAAAAAGCAACTGTTTAGTTTTTCGCCATCTTTTCTTAGCAGAGCTGCCTTCCTAATCGGTGGTAGTTCTATTCTATAGGACTCACACTATTGACATTGTAATTTTACTATGCAAAAGTTGTGTGAAGAATTATTTTTGTGTTGAATCCTTTCTATTACTACTGTGCCCGCAGTTAGGGTTACCTCCCACCTAGTACATATATATGCTAAATATTTTTTAATAGATAGTAGTTTAAATAACTTTATACTATATATGGGAAAATAGCGATAACGAGAAAATTCTAGACATATATCAAAGTAATTCTTTAGATTAGTTTACATTTTATTGTTAGGTACTTAGCTTTTTAAACATTGTTAATTTTGTTGTTGATTTTAATATTATATTGACATTTTTGGCTAACTTTCAAGTATTTAAAAAAACAGTTTCACGCTTTCGATCAAAGGAGAGATCTTAGGATCATATTTATAAACTGCTTTATAACCTCTTAGATCGATATTGAGAGCCATGTATAAACACGGGCACTTGTGTCAAGACTTGTTTCTTTGTGTTAAGACACTCCGTTCTCCTTCTTTCGCGAGCGAGAGCGAGCCAGAGCGTGCAAATGAAAATAATCCTAAGATAACAGTCCTAAGATGGCCTCGAACTTAATATCATCTCAACAACCACTTCTCAGTCTAATTTTGGACGTCGGTCTTTTTCAATCTCCTCAACTCATGCTGATCTCAAATTTGTATTTTTTAATGTTCTGTTTATACGTATAAAAATGTTTTTACGTACAAACTATAAAGTAATGTTCTAAATATTTATTTTAATGTTCTTTCCCCTAACTGTTTAACTAATTTAACTAATAAGATGGGCATTGCAATTTTGTACATATTCAGTTGTAAGTTTGGAACCGGATTTTTTATCAAAATGTCCCCTACATTCCTCTTAGGGAACCTATTACGTAGGTACGTTCATGGCAACATGCTACGCTTAGAAAAATGAGAATAGTTTCGACTATTTTTTATCGATCTGTCCCATAATAACGGAACTTTATAATTATTTATTGATATTTAGCTTTACGCTGTATGCCACATTCAGCAGGGTACGCAGCAGGAAGGCATTGTTAAGACTCCAGTCCCCACTTACTGCCGAAATTTCGAGACATTGCTTGTTGAGTGGCGAGACCCAACTCCGCGCTTTGCCTCGTTAGCAGAGCAAAGAAATGAAAATATTAAATATGGAATCCACCCTGAAACCCGTCTAATAATACACACTTTATTTTTCTTTCAAAACTAAACATATAATTTTCTTATTTCCAGTTTCTCTCTAACGCTAGTGGACAGTCTCGACAGTTTGGTCGTGATGGGTGACTTCGCGGAGTTCAGCAGGGCGTTGAAGCTGGTCATAAAGGATGTCTCGTTCGACCACGATATAATAGTGTCGGTGTTCGAAACTAATATACGGATGCTTGGGTAAGGTAAACTTCTGTTTAATATATAAGTATAATGATTCTCTTAGGTAAAATGATGTATCGGGAATATATTTAAATATCCCTCCATAAATGCGTAAACAATCTCTTTCATCGTATCATAATATAAAGTTTGTTTTTAAACACTGACTTCGTTCTGCCTAACCTTTAGTAGGTCAAAACGTTTTTACTTATTTGTTTTACATAAAAAAACGTTTTCGACGGTCTAAAGATTTGAAATTTGTATTAAATTTTGACCATATTAAGTACTGTGATAACTGCAACGTTTGATTAAGTGAAAGTAATTTTAATAATCCTCAAAGAGGATTGAAAATTGAAAAATATCTCTTAAAATAATTTCTTAATAAACATTCATTTTCGTTAATGTGTATTTGTTATTTTAATAAACACATAGCATTATCTACGACATTCATTAACAAATCCCGCTTTTCGTCATATACATTCGATTATCCGGATTTTCGATACTCTGAATTTCTATTGTACCTCATAAAAATAATAAAAACAGTTGAACGGAGTGTCATAAAACTTAGTTGTGATCTCTCTCTAGGTTCTACGTTCATACCACTTAAAGGATATAAGTAAAAATAAACAAGTTCAGTTCAGTGACTATAAATAACGGTATTAGGTAACAATGTAAAAGGTACCTATAACGGATTCAACTGTGTCATTTGAAAACCCGTTGGTCAAGCTTTTAAATTCACGTTTAAATGTATCACGATATGTATATTTTTTACAGTTTGACTTTTGGTGGCTATTTTCCGCGTATTAAGTTGAAGATCGTGGGTTCGATCCCAGACTAGATTGCTTTTTGTTTATATTGATATATTTCTTTAGTTATTTTTTGTTTTAAGCTATATTTCTTCAACAAAAGTATACGATTCGTTACGATGATTAGTGTAAATGGCTTATTACCAACATTAAAATCTCGATATTCGCGAACTGCGTTATGGATATAAATCCTACTGACCCTAATATTTATATTTCTAATATTTAAATTTCTCCAATTTGGATAGGGAAACAGTGGCGTTAAATTCTGCAAAGAAATATTTGATTTTTCTCAAAAAATAACGTATTTTTTAACTTTACAGCGGCCTCCTATCAGCTCATGTGCTAGCGATGGCGTTAAAACCAGACGTGCCAGCCCTAGAATGGTATCACGGTGAACTGCTGACCATGGCGGAAGATCTTGGAAGAAGACTGTTGCCAGCTTTCAATACTTCCACCGGCATACCTCATGGAAGGGTTAGTATATATAGCAATAGATAATCTTGCAATACTTTGTACAAAATAAAATATTAAAAATACGTTTCAAATGTACTCGTAGCTTCTAATATATGTAATACTCGCGACACAAACGCGGGTACACCCGCTTATACTTGTTGTTGCATTTCATGCAAATTAAACAATTTCTTTACAGAAATTGTAGCCTTAATGGGAACATAGTGTCTTAACACTAGACTACCAGGTTTCCTCTGCCTATCCTGGTATATGAGGGATGAAGCGTGAAGCTAAAAAAAATAATTATAAAGAATTTAAGAATTAAATTCTAATTGTGAGAAATTATTATTTTTATCATTTTTATTTTGTCTTAATTATTATTATTCTTTTTTCCTAAGGTAAACCTCCGTCACGGTATCCGCGGGTTCGAATCGCGTGAAACTTGCACTGCGTGCGCGGGAACGATGATCTTGGAAATGGCCGCCTTATCTCGTTTAACTGGAAATCAAGTGTTTGAGACTAAAGCCCACAAAGCCATGGATAGGTTATGGAAAATAAGACATAGGTGGGTATAATAAGAAAAGGATATTAAAGAATATCTAGAATTATGTTTATTTGACAAAGGTTTTAAATATTTGTTTAAATTTGAACGAAATTTCGAAGCCACAAGGCTATCAATCTCTTTTAAAATCTGTAACATTTTATGGATCCCGCACGTAGTAGAGTAAGCAGAGGGAACCTAGGAACTTAGTATTGATACACTTTCTTCTGATAGATTGAGGCATTGCGTATTGAGTGGCGGAACTCAACCCCGCGCTACGCCTCGATTTCAGAGCGAGGAAATGAATATATTGAATATTTCATTCACCCGAATGGGAATAGAACCCAGAACCCACTTACGTTTATAGTCGCACGGTATTTATTGAAGAAATCCTTTATTTAATCACACAAGGCTGTGGATAGAAGATGGAATATAGCGTGAAACAAAAACCAAAAACCCATTTCTTCCATTTTCTAGGACATCAGACCTTATGGGCACAGTGATAAACATACACAACGGCGACTGGGTTAGAAAAGACTCGGGCGTCGGTGCCGGGATTGACTCCTACTACGAATATTGTTTGAAGGCCTATATTTTACTAGGCGACGAGAAATATTTAGCGAGATTCAACCGACATTACAACGCTGTTATGAAATATATTAGCCGTGGGCCCATTATGTTGGCTGTTCATATGCATAGGTGAGTCTTTGTTTTGTTTTTGTATAAAAAATATGATTATCGATTACTATTTTGAAACATGTAGGCCATGGCCATGTATGTTCCAATAGGCTCGATGCTTGTGGGTCCCATCCCCACTTGGGGGGATTGAAACTAGGTATTTACTGCCTATCGATCGACGGATCATCAATAGTAAAATTACATCATATAAGTAATTAAAATAATTGTAACAGGGTTCAACTTTAGCAATCACTTTATTATGGTTCAGCTTTAGTTTTAATTTTGACACACAGTTAATAAATCTTAATAAAACAACACTAAGTCTTATATTACATAGATTCTTTTAAAAAAACATCTTACTTAAAGTTCAACATTCTGATAATATTTATCAAATATCTAAAGAAATTTTTCATTTTTAAATTAATATGACAAAGAATGAAAAAGAAAAAGAGACATCGTCGTAGTGCAGTGGGGCAAAGTTTGACTTTACACGTGAAGATGTTATGGATTCGAACCCTACTTGGGGGAATGGATCAATTTTATGAGCCATGACATCGCATAAATACGCAATGTCTTAATTTCCGGACGTATTGATTGTCTTGACACTAGGGCCCGTATGACGATGAGGCCCGATGATGACTTAGGACTTGCAGGGTGGTAAAATCAATATGGTTAGCTTATGGATACGTTATCTTTAAATTTCATAAAGCTATGTTCAATAGATATCGACAAAATAAACTTACATTCAACTTATTATTACGTATTTCCGTCCTTGTTTACCAGTGTCAATAGAGCAATGCAAATAAAGTAATTTCGCAGTTACACGACACCAACACTGTTGTATTGAATAAACGTCTTCGTATTATCCTATTGAGATCCATCAGCGCTATACGTTTAATCTTGTTTTGTTTATATATTTATCTATATAAATATATATATGAACTTCTTAATAAATAATAAATTTCTTGTTAAGAGGACTATCCAAAATAAAAATATATTTTCATATTGAAACAGTAGTTCCTGAGATAAGCGCGTTCATAAACATACTTTTCAACTTTATAATATTGTTATAGAAATATAAATTATTTGCGTGAGAATAAATAAAATTTTTTATAAATAGTTCTTTTGCTAAATGCTCATGTTTGGACATATTTTTTGTTTAGCAGATGTTTGTAAAAATCTCCCTTCGTATATCTAATAATATAAAGCACCTGTAATCGCGCGTATTAGTATTTCGACGTAGCTGGATAAAAACGTATGGCCTTAGTGCTCATAGAATTTGGGCGGTAAACAATTGTCGCGCGACGTTCAAATATTTATACGATTTCAAAATATTTTCCTGTTTTATAGCTCTTTTTTCAGTTTAGCTTTTTCCTGCTCATGCTTTCCGTTATAGGATTGTATTAGGGGGAAGCTAGTATTAAGACACTAGGTTACGTAAGATGAGGCAACAAGACTGGATTTGTCAGCAATCTTGTTATTTGTGTTATGGAAATATTTTACTCGTTATTGAAATATTTGTAGTTTACTTAGTGACGCTGGTGATATGTCCCTTTTTGTATACAAAAGTCCTGTTAATTTCCCCAGGCCACACCTCCAATCGCGTAACTTCATGGACGCTCTCCTAGCTTTCTGGCCAGGGTTGCAAGTACTGTTGGGCGATGTCCGACCAGCTGTGGAAACTCACGAAATGTTGTATCAAGTGATGCAACGACACACTTTCATACCGGAGGCCTTCACTTCTGACTTCCAGGTGGGTGTGGGGTTCAATTTTAGTTTGTATAGATTGTGTAAGTGCTGATGAATATAATTATATTTTCGATAATAATTAGATTATATTCTTTGTTTGGAAGGAGTTAATAGCTAGGTTAGCCCTAGCTAGTAACAGCTAGGGTTTCTCTGTATTTCGCCTTAATGTATAGAAAATTTCAAGAGTATAAACAGGCTAACCTTGTTTTCAAAGTAGGAAATAAGTTATAAATTAGACGAAATTTTGTAGGAAATAATATAATAGTTTAGAGCATGAAAAATTATACCATTTTAAATTATTCTGTTTTAGCTTCACACTATATCCCGCATACAGTAGGGTAGACAGAGAGATCCTAGAGTTAAAACAGTTCGATCCTCGTAAAATTTTGGAGACATTGCGTTTTAAGTGGCAGAACTGGACTACTAAAAATGAAGAAGAAGTAGAATGAATGAATAAGAAACTAAAAATTCAATCCCGTAATCGAGATTCGTATCCGCAACTACCGCGGGCACAGTCGCAGTCATATATATAACATTTATAATGAAATCAAATTCGCGTATCCTTGTATTTATCTCACCATGTTATTCTTTAAAACAGGTACACTGGGGCCAACACCCTCTCCGTCCTGAATTCCTGGAGTCTACATATTTCTTACACCGTGTTACCGGTGACGATCACTACTTACAAGTTGGGAAAACGGTGTTAAAAGCCCTACAGCAACACACTCGCGTACCTTGCGGATATGCGGCGGTTAACGACGTAAGGACAAGAGTTCAGGAGGACAGGATGGACTCTTTTGTCCTGGCTGAAACTTTTAAATATCTGTTTCTGCTTTTCGGGGAAGACAAGGATTTACCGGTAAAATTAGAAGATTATGTGTTGACCACCGAAGCGCATTTCTTGCCGTTGTCGTTGGCGACGTATGGTAAAAATGAGTCGTTATTGGCCTTCAAGTTCGATGATGGGGATGAGGATAAGTATAGGAAGTGAGTTTGGTTTTTGTTGTTTTGTTTTTGGTTATAAGTTTTGAAAAAAGTCGGATTGTTTATTAATAGATGGCGTGTGTTACTATCAAATCTATTGCTTAAAGTTATATATGTTGATAAATGTTGGCCCTGGCATAATAAGTCACAGTGCGGTTAAGCTTTTCTTATTAATAAAATATTCTTAAATATCTAAATTATATATAATGAAATACTTTACACCTAAAAAAGCGGCATTTAAAAATAAATATATATAAACGTTTAAATATCTATTTATTTAAGTTTTATTTATTAACAATCTTACATACAAATTTCCAATTATACAGGACATGTCCAAATACAGCATCGATAATAGCGGAAAAAGTTCGTAAACCAATGCGACAAATGCTAGGCGCTGTTGCTGCCCGTCCTGCTGCAAGACTCAGACCGTTGAACGATCCAAGACAGATACACGCCTTGTCTGACATGGGCATATCAGTCCTGACACTGCCTGATGGAAGGGTCCAGCTTTTGTATACCACTAATACGGTAAGTGTTGTAAATATTTTCGGAAAACTCGGAAAATAGCATGAATTGTAGGTGCTGTGTGTTATCGCACTGAAGTGTACAATTATAGCATACTACTACGGTAGGTTATTTGGAAAGTTCCGGAAAGTTATCCAAAAGAGAAAATTATTTAAATCTGTAGAGTCTATTGCTTAGAATATTAACCAAATTTTTCGAAGCACCTAATAATTATTAACTTATACAAAATATTTTTCTATTTAATTTTAGATAAAACATTATCATAGACAACGTCTATGATATTGAAAATAACTGTATTAGTATAGGTTTAACTACGAGTATCTTAACTAAGTTTAAAAAAATATCAACATAAGTAAAAAAATATCTCTTAACAATATTAATCTATTAATGAAAAAACTAACACAAGTTAATTTCCAGGCGAAATCAGCGAAAGACGCGGCGGAAGGTCTCACATTCATGCGTGAAATGTCCAAATGGAACACTCTAAGTGACTCTGAGAACGGAGTGATCGCGGCCGGAGTTAAAATAAAAGATAAGTTATTCCCGGCCGGCCCCGGTCATTTTGGGAAAGATATATCAGGAGATGACAGATATACTGGAACACCTATATATGTTAAACCACTCGACGCTTGTTCTCCTATAGAAAATAAGAAAGAAATCTGGGGAAGATTTGCAATAGCCAAAAGGGGAATGTGCACCTTTGCCCAAAAAGTGCGTAATATCCAAGAGGCAGGAGCCACTTTTGCCGTTATTATAGATAATGTTGATGATACTTCTCACGAATCGTCAGTTCTTTTCGCAATGTCCGGTGACGGCAAAGATGATATAGTTATTCCTGCGGTTTTCCTTTTCTCGCAAGAGGGTAACTATTTAGCTGAAGCTCTAAAAGAAGATACGGAGTTAATAATGACAGTGGGTGAACTAAAATCAATGAAAAGACAATTTGAAAATTCTTGCACAGACTGTGAACCTGTCGAACAACCTTTACCAGGTAATAAGGAATCTTTCGTTCATCTAAAGAAAGTGCTAAGTCAATTGGTAGCTCAGTTCGAGCTGTCTCTATCAAGTGATGATCCAAAAACATGTGAAAAACCAGACCTTCAAGTATCTAAAGACAAATTTTTATTAGAAGATCGCAGTATATGCACTGATTGCAATGAAAATAACGAAATAATAGAGGAAGCTCACAAAGACTTTGATAAAAAGTCTGGCGACATCTGACATAACCTGTCCACCTTCGACGTGGTGTAAATGGTTATAAATAAACCTAAATAAATGGAATAAATTTGTATAAAAAGTTGTAAATATTAGTCATTGTAAGTGATATAATTTTTGTGCCTTGTTTTTTTAAAGTCGCGATAGTTTTTTCTATCATATCCATATATAAAATTTTTGTTTCAGACATTTTTTGTAATATTTTATATATTGTAATTTTAATGTAAGATTAATGTTATTTGTTTTAATTTTTTATTATATATTAAACGCCATTTTGTTTTTGACCATTCTTTTTCTATTTTATGTAAAATATGTAATCAATAAGGTCTAATGTTATGTGAGAAAAGATGTTTCATCATTTTATAAAAGTATTAATAAATATCATATTAAAAAACAATGTAATAATAAATAAATTCATTTGAAAATTTCATTAAATTATTTATCAATTAATATTATATATAAAATACTTTTATATTATTGTATATAAAATGTTTTAGTCTTGAGTTTTTGGAGACCAATTGTCTATTTCTATGTTTTACTCATTTTTTTATTATGAAAAATCTAGTAAATAAATAGAAGTCTATAATTATTATGCATATTTTCTAATATTTTTAAAAGTGTTAACGTAATAGACTGACAAATCAATCAATATTTATAAAAGTGAATGGTTCACTTTATTATTATTGAACCTATGACCATCGTTACTATAGTAGCAATACAATCACTTCACAAGCGGCTTCGCCCGCTCGATCTTATTGTTATATTATAGACAAATTATACAAAATCTTTACATAAATTATAGCCTATGTGTTATTCTGATGTATGAGCTATTTCAGTAAAGTTTCATCTAAATTCTTACAGTAATTTTTGCATGAAAGTGGAAAAAACATCCAACGTCAACTTTCACTTTTATAATATTAGTAGGATTATACGAAACTTCGTTTATGTACCATCTTTCGCACGAGTGGGGATCGAACCCACGACCATCGCTTTTATAGTCAGTAACTTTGTACTGTAAAATAGTATCAAAGTAATTAATTAATATTTATTTCTATAAAATTTGCGATTTTTACTTAATTCTTGTTTATTTACATATTAGTAAATAAATACATTATAATTGTTAAATAATATTAAAATTATATATATACAGACTGCTTAAAGAATATATTTATATTATAAGCTAATAAAAAGTTATAGAAAATACTTTGTAATATAAACTCATCAGGTAAATGAATTTTGTTTTTAATTATTTCGTATATTATTTATTGATTAATTGATTTCTTGATTGATGGCGTTTCGAGAGTGAATATAATATTTATAAGATAAACTTATCACAAAATAAAAGGCTCAATTTGACATTTGTCACTTAAATATTTTAAAATTATACAATGTTTCGAAAGGTAAATTTAGTCGAGAAAAAGTGAAACGTCAGTTAATCATTATGAAAATAATCGTTGTTCATTGCACTTATTTATAGCTAGCTGAGTGGCTGTTACCCATCAATGAAAAATGTCTGTCAAAACTGGTCTTTACTTTTGTGATAAGTTTATATTATGTTTGTAATTATGTATGAAACAAATTAAAGTATAATTATAATTATTGATTATTTTATTTATAACCAATACGCTTTATAATAGTTTGCGAGATCAAATAATCTTTATCTCATCTAAAGAGAGGACCCAGTGCGGGGCACTTCGTTCCCCACGCATCGCAGTTTTTTAACACGGTGGCGGATCTTAACGCCGTTCTTTGTTTAGTTATTAGAGCCGAAAAAGAAAATAATAATCATTGCCTCGAGTGGGAGTGGACAACAGTCGTGTTTACAGTCAGGACACATAGCAGGTTAGACAGAGGGAACCTGAAAACCTACTGTTAAGACACTCCGTTCCCATTAAGAATTCTGTTGCTCACATTCCGCCGAACAATACGCGGTGCTTTGAATATTATGTGGAAAGTGTTGTCAACGCTAAAGACACTACATGTGGGACAAAATGTGAAGCTGAAGAAATAAAAAAATATTCAGCATTTAAATCTTCATTATTACCGTTAGACTACGTGGGTGAAATCAACATCTAACCCAGGTACGTCTTTCGTGTTTTCGAAAGAGCAGTATGCTATTGGCTCCAATATACAGCGTCACAGGAGTTGAGGAAGCCGAGCTGGAAGAGCTTTGGGGACTTCGCTTCGCTCGTTTCAATGCCTACGTAGGTAGGGCTTCTACCAATCTTAGTACAATAACTGAGAGCGAGTGCAGTTAGATCTCTAACTAAACCTGTCATTGGTTAACTCAACTAAATGACCTGCAATTTGAAAGCACGTGACTAATAGTCAACGTGATGTCACCACGTGATATTTGATTGTACTGTATTACTATGTGTTACAGTGTGTGACAACTTATATCTATATGGAAAAACTAGAATTTAGTGTCTCTTCTTTTTCAGTTTCCTGTAAATTTTCTATTTTCATAAAAAGTAGTCTAAATGCCTACATTTAGACAGAGAATAAAATTAACACTAGACTTCAGCTACTTATCATGTTATGGAGAATACAGCGTGAAGCTACTCTTTCTTACATGAGTAAATTACAGAACGGTAAAGGAGTTGTGCCCGCCCTGAAGATAAATTTCTAAACTTTCAGGCCAAGGCCCCGCTTTGACAGAACAACTAAACCAAAATGAATATATACGAGTATATTTTCAACTGACTTATATGGAAAAAAAATTGTAAAAATTATACACAAAAGAGTTTTAAATTATTTCTTGCTTGAAAATTTCTCTGAAACTTATCCACTCTCTCGATAGATGACGCTAGTGGATCCATAAGTTAAAAAGGAAACCAATACTTTTCCTTTATATACCATATGAATATCAAATTATAGAAATCATCTAATTTTTGTTAATGTATACAAATCTATATCGGCGCGCGCAATGTACGCGTTAAGCAAACTCACTTTGGGTGACGTTTTCTTAAAACAACAAACTTAGCAAGCTGTTGCTTAGTAACGCGTAGCGACGATTGTTATTAACATGGCGGAATAAATTGCTTGTCAAATTAATTATTTTAATATATTGGTATATATCGAAAATATTGCAAATATGAGAAAAAAAAAGTATCCTATGTTCATCCCGGGACCCTCAAGTATCTCTATATGAGTATTTTACCACAAATAACATAGCGGTTTGACCCTGATTGCGTAAAAGACAGACAGACAGACAGACAGACAGACAGACAGAGTTACTTTCGAATTTATAATATAGGTATGGATATCTATAGGTATGTAATTATATTATGAGAAAGCTGTCATAAGATATTATAAACAACGGATAATTTATACATTGCATTATATCTTAGTCGTAAATTTTTTAAGATGTGAATTTGAAATTCTTACTCTATGGGAAAATTACTTTCAGCTTTTTAAATAAATGTACGTTTTCATGTGTTTTTGGCAAACTCACTTTTTCAAATTCCTTCTGCTGTTTTAAGCCACTTCTTTCCGACTTTTCGCCCAAATTTCGAGAAATCGGCGATTAATATTGTTTTCTTCCGCCATAAGGAAACCCATTGTTAAAATACATCTTTGATCACACCGACACGTCAAAGCGAGGAACTGAAAATAATTTTAAATATACTCATTTCCGCAATGAGTACCTACCATCACATCAAAATAACTTACAGTAGGTACGCGAGGCATTAGCTGAGATCTTCGCCACCACACCAGTTCGAAAAAAGAAAATTCAAAATATTTAATTTCTTCGAGAAAACGAGGTGATCAATTCGACTGTATTTTTCTTTTTTTATGTTTGTTACTTCAGAACTTTTAACTGAGTGATCCGATTACCACGATTCTTTTTTCGAAATTTCCGTATGGTCCCATTCATTTGGTCCATTTCTGACAATGTTATCCACAAGAAAATCATATCAGTGTTAAATTTTCTTTTTCTATTAGAAAGGATTCACTTCAAGGGTAGTTTGGTGAGATTCTGATTATGGGATTCGGTTGAAATTGACGAAGTCGGTTTTTTTAAAAATTATAATTATCTTTGTTGAGTGGCGGAATTCAACGCCGCGCTTTTGTTCACGCTTGGCTGCAAAAGCAATGGCTGTGGGCATTATCGGTGGTTGCGGCAATGGTAAAGTAATCATATCAATTTCAACAAGTCTGTAAAATAAGTCCTACAAGATGCAACCGTTGTTATTACCAGGCTCTGGTGGACAAACCAGGGCACGAAAAAGACAAAGGAGCTCACTGCGTTGAGTTCCACCACTCAACACGCAATAGCACGCAATATCTGTATCTTTAGCCTAAGGAAAAAAGTATAAAGATTTTTAAGTACAATTATGATTCTTTTTCCGATCTATTCTATCTAACAACTTTAAAACTAACAGTATCTGAAAAACGGAGTGACTTTTCTTTATATCCTACCCAACATTTATCCTATACCCCACAATACAGAAAATGCATGACGATATTAAAACTGTAACTTTGAAACGTGTCTCTCAAAGCAAATAGTAATAGTGGCACAGAAGTAAAGTTAATATGAATCTAATATCACACTGGCTCCCTTATTCACGCGTAGATATGCACTTTTAGCAACTATAGCGACCTATATGAATATACCTATATTGAAAAGTAATTTGAAATGCAGTATTAAATCTACATATCACATGAGAATTCTTAAGATTTTATTAAATTGTAGAAATTGTCCAAAATATTATATAGGTACTTGAGGCCGGTTTGGAGCAGGGGCAAAACAAATTCGATCCCCACTCGAGGGAATGTTTCTTAATATTTTCATGTCTTCGTTCTGGTATTAAGGCAAAAACCCAGCGTTGAGTTCCGCCACTCAACACGTAATGCTTCGAATAATTCGGCGGAAAGTGGGGAACGGTGTGTATTAAACTCTTAACATTAGGTTCCCTCTATCTACCCAGCTGTGTACGGGAGCGTGAAAGTGGTTTTCTTTTTAAATATAAGATGTAGCTCAAATAGGCTATCGTTGTTCAGTGCTAATGTTAACTAAAAATAATAGATGAGGTGATGGGTGATAAAACAGAATTAAAAGTTTAAAACACCTGATGAGAAACCCCAGGATTCCTAAATAAGTAAAGACGTCTAGTTTATGCGGATCTCTCTTTAAATTTTCTTTTACCTAAGTATTGAAGAGAAGACACTAATTACCATTCCATTTCCTTAGTATTTCTACTGGTCCATCGCGCTGCAGAACTGGTAACTCCTAACAGTGTCTTCAATTTGTGATCCAAGTGTAGGTTTAAAACGCCATTTTAGTTAACCATTAACGGTCACGTCCACTGCCCTTTCTCCTCACTCTAGCTAACCTGTTAACGCAAATGGAAATGGAAGGAAAAGTATATTTATATACTTACTAAGCAAATGAAGCTACTTGTGAAAACTAGTATTCATATATCACATAAATTTGGCACAAGCGTTCGACTGTAAATGCAGCGGATTGTGGGTTCAATTCCCATTCGAGGAAATAAAATATTTGATTTTTCAATTCCTTGCTCTGTTAACTAAGCAAAGCGAGGCGTTAAGTTCCGCCAGTTAACACGTCAAACCTCCAGAATTCGGTGGAAACTGAGGAACGGAAGTGTCTTAATGGAAACAGAATCTCTTGACAAACAGTACATACAGCTTAAAGCTAAAAAAAAATTAGTAAAATTTGGAACACGCTAACAATGAGTAATAATTTAAAGTGTCAAAGGACCTATAACGCTTTGATGTCAAACATCGATGGTCTGAAAATAGCGTGTGGCAGCTTTTTCGGTTTTTACATACAATATTTCCAATTAATAAAGTTTTCAATAATTTTTAAAATAAGCTTTGTAAGAGAATAATAAATACTAGTAAATTTTAGGGGTGTCGTGGCATAGGTAGATTGGTTTTGGGTTCGACTCCCAGACCCTGTAACAGTGGTGGTACGATTCCCACTGGGGGTAAATAATTATTTTCATTTCCTAGCTCTGGCAAAAAGACAAAGCGCGGCGTTGAGTTACGTCACTTAACACGCAAATTTCGGAAATTAGGCGGCGTTAAAACTATGTTGCCTTATGCTGGAAAAAGAGTCAAGCTAAAAAAATACTACTATATAATTTCAATAATTCGCAAGCTAACTTCGTGCAACAGATGAAAAAGTACAACTTCTGTAGCGTAGTCACTAGTCACTCTCGTTAAACGTATCTGAGTGAATGAATCGAAGAGATTGCAGCACTAATAAGTATCTTAGAAGTATTTAATAAATGCTATTTACGTATTTTATATAAGAATTTTTCTTTCAATTATGTTTTTTCATTCCATTCCATGAACATTCTAAGAACTACTAGAGATACTAGTTTCTAACGAGATATTTATTTTAAAGAACTTTGATCGTTAATTTAAAGATCATTCTTCACGTGATTTAGTCTTTCATCTAGTACAAATAAAGACAAGAGAAACTAGTGTCAAGACACTCTGTTTTCTGCTCTCTATCCCAATTGAAGTCGCACTGTGTTTACTTTCAACCCAATTTCATGTTTTGTCTTTATTTTTAGCACACAGCAGGGTAGGCAGAGGGAACCTGGAAACCTAGTGTTAAGACACTCCGTTCCCATTATGAAACTTCTTTTCACCATTTTCTGCTGAATTTGAATTGAGTGGCGGAAGTCACCACCAATGCCACGCTTTGCCTCGATATCAGAGCGAGGAAATTACTTATTAAATATTTGCTTATGTGGCAATCAAACCCAGACCTGCCGCGTTTACAGAGGCACGTTTGTGCCCCTGTGCACTACGATTGCATTATCTTTCATGTGTGTCTTACTTTGGGAAATAAAAACAATTTAAATATTATTTTTCTCTGAAAGGAGCTCACAATTACAGTAAAACGATGTTGTACACTGAGATATACACTATGAAATAAATTTTAAAAATAAGCTTTAAAACGCCCAAAGCTCTTTTCCAATATTTACAACATAAAATGAACGTAAACAAGCTATTCTTTGTTACATTTACAAACACATATATTGTATATGAAAGCACTAGCTGGCCCTTTATAGTATAACAGTATTATAGGAAATACAAACACCACTACATTTTAATCCAGCTTGGACCTTTCAAAGTGTTAGTTGCTTTGCCAGATTTACAAACATTACCGTTCGTCCATTCAGCTACGACTGTTGAGTAAGCTGCTTTTCGGTTAGTGAGTGTTACTCAACACTATGCTATAGTTGATATTAACCTATGTAAGGAAATGCTGGTGCAAGCTGGATTTGTGGTGTGCGTTTTGTAATATGTATGTAACTGTAAATCTGACGTTTGTGGGTTCGATTCTATTTAGGGGGAGTAAATTGTTTATTATGTTCCTTTGCTAGATCTGGTAATGAGGCAGGGCGCGGCGCATTGAGTTGAGTTGACCGCCACTCAATGTGCAATGCCTCAATGAAAGTGGGGAACGGAAGCATCTTAATGGGAACGGCAATCACGTTCCTTCTGTTTACGTTACTATGTGGGGGATGTTAGAGATAGAGATGTTATGGCAAGCAAGAACTTCAGTAAAATATATAAATCTAATCTAAAATTATAATTAATATTTATTATTATATTCTTTATTGCACATATAAAAAAAATAGTTAGAAAACAGTTGAAAAGTTATGTTGAAATGGCAATTTTAGTATGGCACGTTGTCAGTGACGATTGGATTATAAATGTGACTTAGTTAAAAACAAAGAGAGTGGCCAGTCGTGGCGCAGGGGCACAAAGTGTAAATGAAATATTTATTTAAAGTGTCGAGGCAAAGCGTGGCGTTGAGGTCCGCCACTCAACACGCAATGCCTCCAGAATTCTTCTCTCTCTTCTTCTCGTGTCTTAACACTATGCCTCTGCCCACTCTGCTATATAGACAAAAATTATATTTAGCTGTATTATTATATTCAAGTAGAAAATATTTCATTTTAACTGCGGAAAACTAACAAATCTGACATTTAACACTACACTACAAAGAACAGTGGTTTCGTGACCTTTTGTGATGTAAAACATGCGGTGAAATGTATAAAATGTATACGGTTAATTAAAGAGTTCATTGAAAATACTCGAATATATGATTATGAACCTAGTGTTAAGATATTTCTTTCCCCAGTATCCGCTCAATTTTCAAAGTGGAACTTAACGCCGCACTCTCTTATCACCAGAACGAAGAAATGAATATAGCTCATTCCCAAGAAAGCGACTCGAAACCAAGACCGTCGAGTTTATATTCGAACGCTCACGTCACGTCACGACGGCCTTTTTTACCTTGACGGGGCTAAATCAAATGAATCCAGTGATAAATCACTCCGCTTTTCTCCCGTTTCAGAGACATTTCTGTACAGTAACTTAACGCATTTTAACTATCACATTATCACCAGTCAAGTATATGTAAATTACGCTACGAGAGCACTATTTTCTTCAATCCACATGATCGATAGTTAAATTGATTGTAAAGTTCTTTTTAGAATTTGCTTCTAAAATGTTCGAGGAATATTGAAAAAATTGTGGTGATAGTGGGTTCGATGGGAAAAAATACAATGTTTTACAAAATACTATTATTGTTTTTTTTTTTAGGTACATCTGTTGTACGCATATAACGTTATACGTCGTCTCTATAGACTCTGCTATATGATGTGTGTGAAACTCGTGACCGTCGTAGTCCGGTGGCACAAGAGTCACTGTAAGCGTGACGGCTGTGGGTTCTGTGGGCAACGATTGTGTCTTAATGGGAACGGAGTTTTGTATTACTAGGTTTTAAGGTTCCTTCTGCGCATTCTAGGGGTAAGTAAATAATAAGGTATCTTATCACACTTATCTATGTAGAATCTAGGTTTCTTAAAAAAAGCAAATAAGTTATAAATGTATAGATATATGAAAAGAATACATTACTCCCGCATCTCGCCACTAGCGTAGGTAATGAGGACGACAGCCCGCACTGAATATAGGCCAAACGATTGCAATTTTTCAAGTTACAACTATTTTAATATGAGTGTGGTTGTATTTATATGTTCAATATTTTAGTTCCGTTAGTCCGTTAATAACAGAGATGGCAAAGAGAATCTAGAGTTTGGACACTCCAGGCTATTAAAACCTGTCTATACTCGATATCACCGACAACGGAGTGATGTTGTAAAGGTTTCTTTTTTCCTTAAAAAGTACGGAACCCTAGAAATATATAGTATAAGCATATTCTAAAAATACAATAAAAGTTATCTTAACCAATAAAATGCGTTTCCTTGTAAAATATCAAGAATGTACTGTGAATAAGGAATCCCATTAGGTACGATACATCGAGTTCTTTTTACTCGTATTTCACTTCAATGTGATCTATTTTTGTACAAGGACTATTTTATTTTATATATTTTTTCTTTATTTTTTCAGCTTCACGCCCATCCCCGCGTATATCAGGGTAGGCAGAGGGAATCTAGTGTTAAGACATTCCCATTCCCACTTGCCTCCGAATTTTCGAGGCACTGCGTGTTGAGTGACGGACGCCGCGTTTTGGTATGTTACCAAAGCAAGAATGAAAATATTAATAAATAATAATTAATTCAAGTAGAAATCGAACCCATAACCATCGCATTTACAATCACTGCGCCATGGCGGCCTATTATTCTTTTTTTTCGAATTATTTTACATATAAATGGTAAAATAAAGTATTGTATTGAATTAACATAAGTGTCTTAACACTAGGTTCCCAGGTTCTCTTTACCTTTACCTATCCTCCTATATGCGGGCTATAGCTTGAAGATAAAAAAATGTGTATAAGTACCACTGTGCAGGCACTTATACACATCAGGATGAAGACCACACGTAGTGGAGCAGCTGGAGTTGGAAGACAGACCCTGGCAACACACCGCGCCGTGATAATTCAACGTACAACGGAAATGTCAAAATAATAAATTCCTCTGTACAGAAGACTAAGTGTCATAACGCTCTCTTCTCCGCTTTCCATTAGAATTCAATACGTTGCATTGAGGCGTAACCTAACGCAGCATTTTGTTGAAAAAGAGCGAGAAAATGAATATTAAAAAAAAAAATTGAGGCCAGTCGTGGGGCAGGGGCACAAGTGTGTGACTGTAAACGTGACTGGTTGCGGGGCGATGCCTACTCGAGTGGGAATGAAAGGAAATTAAATATTTATTTAAATTTATAATTTCATTTCTTCGCTCTGGTGTACTATACCTCCGGAATTCGGCGGAAAGTTCGGCAGGGACGGAGTGTCTTAACACTAGGTTCCTTCTACCTTGCTGTTTGCGAGATACACAGTGAAGTAAACCTCAGCAGCAGGAGGCCAGCAGGCCTCAATGATTCAATTTCATTTTTTTATAAATCTTCTTCTCAACAGAACGCGACGACAAAGGTGAATAGCGGTATTTCAGGTATTACGTTGCAATGCAGTGTGCATAGGTTTTTACTTATGCCTTTATGAAAGGGCTTGTGTTTATGACAAAAGCTATTGTATTTTATAGTTTACTAAAATATAGTGTATTAAAAGTCAGCTTCACACTGTAAGCGTGATACAGCATGGTAGGCAGAGGGAACCGAGTGTTAAGATTCTATTCCTCAATTTTCGGAATGATCATTGTTGCACCAAATGAGCCGTAACTTTTATTTCAAAGCTTCTGTTTTATTAGTAAAATCGTTTGTTTAATAGAGGTTTACCTTTGAATTAATATAGAATAGATGTTCTTTGAGTGAATATTTTATAATAACGAATTTAAGTAATAATTTAAAAAATTCAATAATTCATAAAAAGTTAAATGTGGAACAAATCTTTTAGCGAAAAGCTGTATGCTTTTAGAATAATAAATAAACTTATTTAAAATGTACAAAAAAATACAACATAATATCTATTTAAGGTAATTTATTTTAAAATATATAAATAATTTATTACCTACATATAAATAGCTTCTAATATAAATTATAACAAATAACGCTTAAGGCACACCAAAAGTAAACGTTATCTTATCTGGTGCATGGACGCCAAACGTCATATCGTGCAAGGAGCAGAATTTAAAAATACATCAAATATCCTCATTTGGACTCTAAAGTATCCATCATAAAGTCGTATTTCCAGGACATCCCAACTATCGGATGCACGATCCTAGCTAAAGCTTAGTTCAAAAAAGTCCTAAGCGGTTTCCACAGTCCTTTTTCCAATGAGCTAAGGTTATTTATTCCCCGAAAGGGTCAAATACGTCCTCTTGCCAGTATCAAGTAGCTATCATGTGGGCGGTATCGATCGATGCGCGAGTGCGCGTCAGGACTTCCAACGAGCAGTAAACATTCATTCCATCATTCCTCGTCGAAGAGTTCAGGCATGCATATGCTGCTGGTCCTCGCCGCTACGGCGCTAGCGTGCGCCTTGGCCCGCCCACCAGGTAAGTCAAACTTTTGAGCGATTCGAGCGAATTTTTTTTGCTAAGCGGTTTCTTTCTTCTTTTTTTTTGGATTTTTTTTCTGGATAAAATTAAGAGTTGAACGTCATGTGCTGAGCGACTGACACCTGTTACGCTGTCTTGTTTTCGTTTAGACATTTTGTTTGTGGCGCCAGTTTCTTTTATAAATACTGCATTTTAATATTAAAATTTTAATAATAATATGTGATTGTGTATTTTAAATACATGAGAAAGACAGATAATAAATTAGTTTTTAATATATTTTTTTTAATAAACCTAATCTTATTTTTTTATATATTTTAAACGTGGGTTGTTGAAAAATAAAATAATAGTTATTCTTCGCTCTGCGAGTTTTCTGTATTACATTTTATAAAAATACAGAAACTTATATATTTAAAAAATAATAATAAAGGATGAAATAATAAAAAGAAGTACCATAATATTGTGTATTTCCATGAGGAGAAGGGAGAATAGAATACATATGTTTAATCTGTGGACCGATAAATAAATGGCAGTTTTTTTCATGAACGAGTTATGTACATAAGTGTTTAGAATTGAACAGGCGCTACAACAAAATTAGTTACAAATTAAATAAAAAAAATATTCTACTATTGTAATAAATGTGAAAGTTAATGTGGACCGAAGTTTGTTCAATGTTTACAAAAATCTTTTAACAGAACTCCTAAAATAATCCTTTTTGTACTAAAAAAACTCTACCTAAACAGAAAGAGAGAGAAGAAGATTTTGTGGTGGTCAAGAACATTGTTATTGTTTTGTTATTCTCTCTATTCAATAATAAGTT
>JAEBDU010000087.1:403874-424795 GCA_016802625.1 Heliconius numata
GAGGATGGTGGAAGACAGGCCACGTATCAGCTATCCGGAGAACTATGAAAAAGTTTTGGACAAAGAAATTAACTCCTTAGACGTGAAAAAAGCTTTTGCTCTGACGCCATTGGACGCAGGATACTTTGAGGATAATCCACCGAAAGCAAGTAAGTTATAATAGTTGGCAAATTTAATAATTTATTAGTTCTTTGTATGGACAGGTACAATCGTGCAACTGTTAACGCGACGGATGTGGATTCGATTGCCACTCATGGAACGAAATAAGTAATATTTTAATTTCTTCGCTATGGTAACGAGGCCAAGCACGCTGTTAAGTCAACGTAAAGTGAGGAATAAAAGTATTATACATCTTTCTCTCTTAAACTTCACATCTGTAGACATTGCGTGTTGAGTGGCGGAACAGAACACAAAAGCGGTGCTTTGCTTCGGTGTGATACCAGAGCGAGGAAATTAAAATATTTTAAAAAATATTTCCTCGAGTGGGATCGAACCCACGACCTGTCGAGCTTACAGTGGTACGCTTGTGTAACCGTGCCACGACTGGCCTCAATCTCTACATGAGTTTGTTAATATCGAGAATAAGGAAAAGTAATCAAATTCCGCGACTCTATGACGCCGCGCGGCTTGATAACACTTTATTTAGTTTATCAATGGAAGAATGGATAATATTACATATTATTATGTGATTATTATATTAGAAGAGTGTCTAAAAGTTTTAGCAGTTAGTATGCATTAAGAGTTTTTGAAAATTTTTTTTGTCACAATAAATCTAGTACTGTATACACAGGACATATTGTCGTGGTGTTTCCAATATACTGTATGTTGTCTTTCATAATTTGACTTCTGAGATCAATTTGTTGAACCAGACTAAGCTTTTCAGCTCTTTAGTGTTTTACTCTTAGTGTATATTGAAGAAAATGGATTGGAACCTCAATTGGAGGAATGACACTTTTAATTACATTAACTACTGTGCCTAATTAAGCTTTATCAAACCAGAAATGGCGATGTCGTGCCCCAAGACATAATGCTTCTAAAATAGAATAGTAGAGAGTGGAAGACGGAATATATGTATCTTTCATATAATAATTATATCGTTGAATTGCACAATGTCTTGAAATTTTAGCGAAAATTATATAAAACACGCACAAAGTGTCTTAACATTAGGTTCCCTCTGCCTACCCTGCTCTATGTGGTATACACCACGACGGGAACCAAAAAACCTTATTCTTTATTTTACTAGTTTGGATTGAACTAGAGGCTATTATGTACTAACTAGACATTTTTTTCACCAGAATAATGAATCTAGTTTAGGCTAATATAATACAAATACTACATCAAGATCAAGATGTATCACACATGCAGTAGGGTTGGTAGAGGGAGCCAAGTGATAAGACACTCAACTCTCCACTTTCCGCTGAATTCTGGAATCATTGCGTGTTGATTGGCGGAACTCAACGTGGCGCTTTTACCTCGACACTGGAGCGAAGAAATGAAAACATCAAATATTTCATTTCCTCGAAATCGAACCCACATTCTGCCACTGCGCCACGCGGTCGTGGCCGCCGTAGCTTATTTTACCGAATATGTGAAATTTATAATGGAAATGTTTCTATTATGAAAGACTGCCAAGCGGCTTATAATAAGTTAACAAGCAATAAGTTACCCTGAAGCGACGACGCCGAGCCGTTCATTAGTTGTCAGTTTTAGATAGTGCCACCTATAATGGGTGATTTAATTTTCGTTGTAATCAGTTTTCATATTTTGCGGGATAGGAACCTTTTTTTGATCTTCACGCTGTATCCCGCACATAAGGGTAGCCAGAGGTAACCAAGGTAACATTAATATACGTTCGTTCTCCACTTACCTTAGATAGAGCCTGGTGATGAAATATTCCGCTGTTCTCTTTCAGCCTATTTTTAAAATTGAGTTTTAGATAACCGATTTGATACCACGATTAAAACAATTTATATGTAGATACTTGTAGAAACCAAAACTAAGTATTATATATTTCTCATTATTTCATTGAAAAGTGTGAAAGTGAAAAAATATTCAAATATTCAAATATTTTAAAATGTAGAGTTAAAAACAAATTGTTGAAATATCGTTTACGCTAGTCGAAAATATTGGAGTGTTTATTAATTAATATCGAATTACAGTGATGAATTTAATTTTTTTCTAGTATTTCTAGTAATTAATATATTTTATTTTAAGCTATTACCTTTATTAATATTTACGTTATATATAAATATGTACTTGGTGCCGCCCACAACTCTATTTGCATGGACATCGTTTCAATCAATTTATTTTTGTTTTACCTACTACGGTGCTATACCAGGTGTGCCAGTCTCCTTTATTTTTTATTTAAT
The DNA here is from genome assembly GCA_016802625.1 of Heliconius numata. Taxonomy (NCBI): domain Eukaryota; kingdom Metazoa; phylum Arthropoda; class Insecta; order Lepidoptera; family Nymphalidae; genus Heliconius; species Heliconius numata. The sequence continues at coordinate 406,244 of JAEBDU010000087.1, forward strand.
CGCGCATACACTATAAAAATAGTAGAGAATGCATATAACGTGATGTTAGCGTGAATTTGATTAGTTTATATAATACTTCAAAGTATTCTTGCGGTGTTGAGTTCCGACACTCAACACGCAATGGCTACAGAATTGTCTTAATGGGAACGGAGTGTCATAACACTAGGTGCGGTATTCAGCGTGAAGGTGTAAAAAAAATAACATATAATTCATGGAAAGTGCACCTTAAATTCCATACCGCATATAACAGACATCGCAAATCTCGCAACAAATAACATTGAGGACACAGAGAATTTATTGTTAATACACTCCCTTTCCCATTCTCCGCCCAATTTTCCAGACATTGTCCGTGACGAGACTCAAAACCGTGCTTGGTCTGCCAAAGAGCGAAAATCTAAATACTTTAAATATAATTGTTACCCCGAGCAGGTTTCGAACGCACAACCATCATTATCAGATGATGCACCAATATGGCACGCTAGTCTAAAACTTTTGTCTCCTAAATGTCTGTTCTAAACCAAATTTCTCATTAATCAGCCACTCCTGAAGCAGAACGGCCACGTTTAGAGAAGGAGGAGATGGAACCTCGCCAAACCCGGCAGAACCCTAACTGGAGCAAAACCAAAACACTTGTTGCCGACGACATGGACATCCTACGTACCGGATTGTAAGTATATTTTATTTTATCTTATAATATTTATAAAATATACTAAACTATGTTATAGAAGTAATATAAGATTACATAATATAAGCCACGATTATTTATAGTTAGATATACATATTTGTGCACCTTTTTTATGACGGCCGCATGTGTACATCATTTTTTTTTCTAATCACAGAACATAAGATTTTTTATATATTTACATTTATAAAAGATAAAATTTAAAAAATATAAAAGATTAAAAAAAGTGATATAAATATATTTTAATTATTTATCGATTAAACTTTTCTATATAATCTGTGTTCTGCGATTGAAGACGATTCTTTGGAAAATATATTGAATCTGTACATAATTAATGGCTGATGTGATTTAATTTGAATATATCATTATTTACTTACGCCTATATAAGATATAAGGTAATCTTGCGGCCATCGAAGGAACATATCTATTACAAACCAAATTTTGTAAATACTTTAGCACATTTGTGATTTTTTTTGAGTTTAATAGTTTCATCTCATCACTCTCATAAGGAGAGAATACGCGGCGTGGAGTTCCACCCCTCAACACGCAATGCCTCCAGAACTTGGCGGAATGTGAAGAACGGAAGAGACTGAATAGTAGTTCTTAGGTTCCCTCTTACTATGCTGCTGCATGAAGGACACAGCGTGAACCTTCACAAATTTTATCACATAGGCTAAACGATACATCCCTTATCAATGTTTTTTTTATCCTTATCGCCTTTTAAAACGCCTTTGTTATGTCGACTTATATAATCTAATTCTGACACCATGAAACTTAACAGCAATACATAGCGTAGACATGAGTTGTCTATATAATACCATCGAGCTGGTCTGATGATGGAGTTAAGACCTGAATAGTGGAACGCTTCAGAAGTTATTAGTTAACGAGCACAAGCTATAGGTAGTAGTTGCAGTACTTGGTATATAAAAGCGTCTTTTTTAGTTTATTTTAAACTATGGTATTCTATTTTATAGAGAAACTAGAACGGAAATTGAATGTGAGGACGCATATTCCAATACATATATCTTATATACTTGAATATTGGTAAATATTATATTTCCTGAGACGCACATCACGTCAATATCCTACAACTTCTGAACGGAAATAATTAGAGGATACATCTCGAAAGACTTCCGTTTAAATTTTTACTTTAAAGTTACCATTTAAATACAGAGAGTGGACCGCATGAGGCCGTCGTAGCGCAGAGAAACAAGGGTGTGCCTGTAACATGACAGTTGTGGGTTCGATCCCCACTCGAGGGAATGAATGATTATTTATTATGGCAGGCTGCCCGGCGTTGCGTTCCGCCACTCAACACACAATGCCTCGACAAATTTGGCGGAGACGGAGTGTCTTAACACTAGGTTTCCTGTACCTACCCTGCTGTATGCGGGATACAGCGAGAAGTGAAGAATTTAGTTGATGCACGCTGAAGGACTGACGCGATGCAATACAGCACGCCGTTACCGGATGTTTGCAATCCCAGCCAATTTTGTTCGCTTTCCGACTCTTTCATATTATATTGATATATTAAAGTACTAGTAGTACTAGGCTTATCATCGGGACAGTCCAATCCCTTAAGAATCAGGGGGAATGGTTATATTTAATTTATTAACATTTCTCCGCTTTGGCAGACGAAGCAGGGCGTTGAGTTCTGCCACCCAACACGTACCGAAAATTTTGCGGAAGTAGAAACAAAGTATATTAGCACTACGTTAAAAACGGTAATAACTACGGTAAAAAAGCGTGAAGCTGTAAAAAAAATAATTACATTTCACTTGGAAGTAAATATAAGTAAGTAGTAAGTAAGTTGTTAATAGAAAATCGCAATAAAGTCTCTTTCAAAAGTATTCCAGCGCTGTAATAAAGGATACCTCTCTTAATAAAATTCTGAGAAAGAGTCGAAAGGAACGTCTGCTGTAAGACGATATTTTATAAAAATATATTTTTTCATTTTATATGAATTGCAGTTTTTAAAATTAGATACTTATTAAATTGTAGGTTGAATATTATATTTTATTCTTACATTTATACAAAGAATTGCTTCACGCTTTTTCCCGCATGTAACACCAGCCAATTTTCGAGACATTATGTGTCGGGTCGAAGATCTTATAAAATGGAGTTGAAAATAATTTATGCCTCCGAGCGGGAATCGAACTGCCACGTTTATAATCAAAAGCTGTATCGCTGCGCCACTACGGCCTCACCCTATAATTTTCAAGATAAAAAAAGAACATAATGAAGTTTTTTTATCAAATATCAACCTTTTATCAAATACTAGTGGACCCGGACTCGGCTACGCCTGCTTAAACTATAAGAATATTTATTAAATATGTTATTTTCAGTTTTCAATAGAATTAGTAAAAAAATATAAGCTTAAATATAATGATAAAATGCTAAAAGTGACTATTATATTTATTTTCATAAGGATGAATATCAAAATGTCGCGGTAACGGTTGCATAGCGACGCGACGGTTGTTATTAACATGGCAGAATAAATTGCATGTCAAATTAGAAAGTACTTTAAAATATATTAGTTTATATGTATAATGTAATGTTATATAGCCTATAGCACTTCTGAAGAATGCAGTTTTCATACAAAACAAAAACAATGTAAATCGGACCAGTAGATCCAGAGATCTTTGCGTTCAAACAAACAAACAAACTCTTCCGCTTTATTATATTAGTATAGATAGATGAATATTAACTTATTTCTTTACTATTGCATTGTTCCTTCGATGGCCCAGCTTTAAGTGTAGCATAACTATTTATAAACTGTAGTCTATATTCGACGAAATCGACTTTTGTACTCATTTGTGTCAAAATTTGAACGGACATACACACATTACACAAACTTTATACATGTTATAAATAAATCACAATGATTAGTGGTGATGGTTTACATATTAATATTCATAATTAACAATTTCACCATTCCTAGCTCAGCCACTTTATTGTGATTCATTTATTATTAGAAAAAAAATGCAATTAAAAAATAAACATGATAGTAGAATGCCAAAACCGGTATTCGAACCTAAGTACTATAGTTAACAATGAGTAGCCAGTACATTAATTGCAGGACTAATAAGGACTACCGTTTACCCGTCTCGTTACTGCCAAACAATCTACGCTGGTTGAAAGTAAATCGACAGAAATTATATGAGATAGAAGAGAGGTGATGTTCAAATTTTAACACTTAGCGATCCTTACCCTCTCCTGTAATCCCATAGAAGCATGGAGGAAAGAATTCAGTAGGAATATTTGTTTGGGAAAATAATATAACATTTATTTTTTCTATAAATTCATACGAACACATATTATTAATAATATATCTATATTATTATGGAACGTTCGAACTATAAAGTTCGTGTTAATCGAGGTATTCATAATTTCGAACGTTCGAGCTACGTAGGTATCAAGTTTTGCTTAAGACCCGCTTATAGGCATGATACCACTGTCCCAGTCGTTCTTCACATTTAGTATACTGAATAATTCACGTGTGGCAATACGTTTTGGCATGCTGGAACTTGTTTGAGGCGGTACGATTAAATGAAGTTTCCAGAAAAAAATGTTGACTTTTTCCCCAAATTATAAGGTAAAATAAGTTTATTTTTTCCCTTATCTTATATATATTCAAGATTTCTATTTTTATTGAGAAAGAATGCAATTTATTTGAATTTTAAACATGCGTAAATTTTGCACTTAACTAAAAATAACCTGTTTTTATAAATTTATTTGGGGAAACCAAATATTAATATTGATCTGTACAAAATATTTTGTCAATTGAAGTAAAAGTAAAAGGTTAGCTTGATAATACTGAATATTTACTAATATTTTATAGTACCGTTGACCGGATGTAAACTAAACGGCTGAGCAGGAAAGGACCCGAAATATAATATTATTTATTATCTCACGACGTTTGCGGGTTCACTGCCCACTCGTGGGAATAATTCCACGCAAATAACAAGGCGGCCGACCAGTAATTTTATTATATGAGATGTTATTTACCATAAATAAACCAAATATACCAAATAAATAAAAAAAAAAACAAAACTTGGGAGTTGTGTATCTTAGCACTAGGCTCCCTCTACCTGCCCGGCTTTATGCAGGGAACTTGTATGAATATGAATGAAAAATACCTTTTATTAAACCTCATTTAATCGTACGATATTTTCAAAGAAATTATAAATTGCACAGAATTACAAAGACTTTTAAACGTTATATTACATATATATTATTTTTAAGGGAAAACGTAACTAATATAAAAAGTGCGGATAGATGCGTAGTATCAGTTACTAGTAAATTTTGAGTAAAAATAACGCATTTCAGTAAATAAGACAGTCCGTTACACACTCCACCCAAATTTTTACATTTTGCGTGTTGAGTCAACTTTGACCGAAACTACTAAGCTTAGGAAACTTAATTTTGGCATATATATAGATTAGGGAGTGTAGCGACACTTAGAGAGGAATTCTTGAAACGGAACGGGAACGGAAAAAACGGAATGTTACATTTTAAATATATTTGGCGTATTTACTAAGGTGCGTTATTTTCGATATTAATATTTATTTCAATATATTTTGAAGTGTTATTCGCACTATACACTTGGGATTAGAAAAATACTAAAATTAATCTCAAAAACTTAAACGTAGCTGGATTCGAGCCTGGGATTCTTGGATATCGTCAATATACACATAATTGAGTTACACGAATATATTTTTATGATAGGCATATAGAATGATTGGCTAATTAAAAAAATCTGCTACGTTTAAATTTTTATATCTAATTTTAGTATTTCTAAATATTTATTACCTATTTATAAAATCACTGCTGCACGTCGCTTTCAGTCATATTGTTATATTTTATATAAAATTCAATTGATTTCACTAACAATATCTTAACTTTCCCTAAATTTCAACAACAGCATGTTTCTAAGGACTTTAATTAATTAACTTTCAGGGTAATTGTGTACATTTTGTATGTAAATAGCTTAACAGAATACTTTAAAGTTTCAATCAATTTTATATTCACATAAATATGTAGGTTTGTAAACCTGAATATTTTCCATTATTTTTAAAAAATATTCTCATATAGAATAAAGAACATTTGAAAATTTTGTGCAATATATTTGGATCTAGATTCCAACACACAATATATTGAATCTACTTCTGGAAAGTTCTTTTTGGAAGCTTTAAAAGGTTGTGTAAATCTAAATCTCGTTCTTGATCTACCACAATTACAATATATACACAAAACACCCACTAAAAAGCTGAAATACACTTAGGATTTACACTTTATAAACAAACATCAGGTTCGTTTAAATTATAACCATCATAGTTGTATACGTGATATTTAAATTTAAATAGGGATTTGTATTACATGTGCTCTTGAATCTCAATTAAGGTTAAAGCTTCAATGTGAACCTAAATTTAATATAAGTGCAATTTACGGAACTTTGAGGATAACAGCGAACTTAAGTATGCTACGACTCGCAAACCTATCAACTCTACTATAGCGAACTTACTAAACTATCTTTATCTCGAAAAACTCTATAAAGTTGTATGTTTAACTAACTCTATATCAATTTTACTAAATTCATTTGAAAATTAACAATTTCTATTTTTCTAATATCAATTTTTTTATTAACATTAACATTAACAATCTGTTTAGAACAAGCATGTTTGTTCCGTTTAGTACGCATGATGATGGGGAGAGCACGGATAAGCCTCATCTTTACCACGTGTTAGAAGCACCGACAGCTGATCCAGCGGAATCTATATATGGTGTAGCTCTCTTGGCGGCAGTAGGCGCGGCACTTACTATGGCGGTAGTAGGTTTCGCGTTTGGGTGGTACACGTGAGTATTTCCTACTTGAAATTGAAAAATTCATAATTTACACAGTTTTATTTCTAGGATTTCTAGGTTTTTTTTTATCTAAACAGGTAAGTACAGGAATGTTTTCTAAGGTCATTTGAAACAGGGTAAGGCGGTAACCTGAATTGCCCTAGGTTAGTACAAAAGTTTGTACGTAGATAGATATTTTGACAGGTAAAGGCTGGAGAAGATCAACGTCATCAGCACCAATTTTTATTCTTTAATATACCAAACTTACCTGAGCACCATAATTAATTACTCGTATATATTATATACTTAAAATGTTATACTTTTACGTAATTCTTGTTAAATTCACTGAATTTTTTCTTGTTTTTTTTCGTCTATGTGGCTTAATTCTCTCCTTTGGTCCCCGAAACAAAATTCAATTTTGCACATAACTTTGACATTAATTTACATAATTTACATTAATTTTACATTATATAATGCTTAATTACTGAAACCATTTGTATAAGCTCTTGGGAAATACATGTGAAACTATCAGAAACTTCCAATGTAGTCAAATTGATAGTTATATTTAATACATTAAATACGTTAAAATTGACTAAACATGTATGAACACAAGTGCTACACGTTGTTAATTATTACAAGTATTGTATCAAATTTTTATACCAATAATTTTAAATTGTAATCAAATCAAAAAAAAAATCAGCTTCACGCTGTATCCCGCACACAGCAGAGTAGGCAGAGGGAACCTAGTGTTAAGACACTCCGTTCTTCACTTCCTGCCGTATTCTGTTGAGTGGCAGAACCCAATGCTGCGCTTTGCCTCGACACCAGAATTAAAATTATAATTATAAATTTACATATAAATGGGAGATGGTCGTGGCAAAGTAGGGTGGCGTTTGACTGGAAACGTGACGGTTGTAGTTTAGATTTCCTGGCTCTGGTAAGAAGACAAGGCATAACAAATTGTCTTAACTCGAGATTTCACTCTGCGTTCCCTTACTCCCAAGACCACTCGCGCACTTTCCATTAAATTTTCGACACATTGCGTGTTGAGTGGCAAAAGTCTAAGCCAAGCCGCTTTCCAATTCCGCTTTGCAAATCGAACCCAACGTCGACCCAAGTGTGTTACTGACCGCCGCAGTATCGCTGCTATACAACGAAATAAATAACTTAGAAAATATAGTGCAGTTGAAATTACAATAACCATCAAATGTCACATAGATAATTATTAGAATTGAATATGACCAATTCCCATTGGCATTTGAGACGATCACGAACATTCAATCAATTGGCTTCGTTCATGTAAATTTTATATTATAATAAGATATTTATGAAGGGAGTCGTATCCACGGCTCTTTGCCTTCAAAAATCGACTTCTAAATTCGCGGATGTCAAAAGTACTCATCAGAAATTTACGATGCCTAAAATAGTTCCTGATAATCGTGCATTCAACCAAAGAAACCTTAAACTTTATAAAATTAGTACAAATACAAATAAAAATTATACTCAATCTGGAGCTTAAAAGATAAGCCTAAAATAGTTCTACTGAATCTGTCAAAAACGTTTCCTTAAAGTAAATTACATTTTTATTTATTTTTATGTTTTTGGAACCAATAGGAAGAAAGACATCTTGACTAAATTCCTTTTGTCTCTAAAAAACAGATAAAATATAATTACTTAATAAATTGGTTTTAATATCTTTTGGGTGTTATTTTTCTTAGAAGGCTTGATAATTGGCTATTAACAACGGGAGTACAAAATCAGGTGACATTATAAACACCAGGTATTTTACTTTCTCATTTTTTTTGTTCTTTTAGTGTCTGTTTACTGCTTCTTTACATACTAACTGATTATTATTGGCTGTAAATACACGTTGCGAAGTTGTCATGTTTTCAATATAATCAACAAAATAATCCATTATTTCATAAACATTTCTGAATATAACAATAACACTTTCCATTATTGTTCTAAAGGCAATAAATACTTCAAGCTTTTAGCTTATACTGATCTTCATATTTGAAGTAATTTTAACAGCTTATTTTCATTTCATTTTTTGAAATAGCATATTCCTTTTAGCTGTATATAAATATGTAGATTGAATGTATATATAGATTTGTCTATATTTCGTAATTCATATAAAAACAGAACAGAATAGACCGACAGACGGTAGTTTATTTTTTCAATCTTTAAATTTATATCGGCTTTAAAGCCTATTTCTCAAGAATTATTAGATAATTAAGGTAGACTAAGCTCTACAACTCTAATAGAACATGTCAAATACTTAAAAAGCATAAACAAACTTAACCTAACCGCGATGTATTTTGTTGTTTGTACGTTTCACATCTTGGAAGGAGACAATGAAAGTGAAAAATATGTACAAAAAACACATTTACATCCCAAAATTTTGACATATGTTTCATAATTAGGAACATTGATGAATTTCTAAGGCTCTCAAGGAAGGCGAAGGCCGCCGCCGACGTGGACTACCCCGCTTACGGCGTGACCGGGCCCACTGTCGACCTTACGGGTGACAGGAAGCTAGCCCAATCGGCCCACATGTATCATTACCAACATCAAAAGCAACAGATCATTGCTATGGAAAGGTACGTAGTGTATTGTAGTACTACAAGAATTCAAAGTGGATTTGTTATTTTAGTCTCGTGTTTTCTTGTTATAGTTGCATCTCAATTGAATTTGAAATTTAATGTTGTTTAGGAAAAACTGTATCAACATCGTTCGTTAGTATTAAATGTGTATATTTCAAATGATCTCTACAAAATTGTGTTACTTGTCCCATTCATTATTTTATGGTAAAATAATTTGATTGTGTATGAAAGACTTTTAAGCTTGTGTATTGATGGAAGTTTACTTTGAAAATATAAAGTAAAAGATATAGAAATGATTTTTCAATTCAATTTAATGATTTTCTCTGATAAATTTTATAATATTTCTACCTTGTGTGGCAGAGAAAATGTAATGACAAGTCACTAAGTATACCATTACCTATGACATAATTGACGAGAGAGGAGTATAAAGGAAGAAGAATAAAACAATGCTTGTAAATATAATTAAGTACAATTGTACATATTTATAAAAGATCTGGTATTTATTTTAGGTCAATATTTAGTGTCCTGGGCGACAAATGAACCGTCATACGCCAAGTTCATAAAAGGCAACTACTATAATATAATAATACAATTTTATATAATATTTAACAAGATCACTATATAAATTATTAATAATATATGTATATATTTTCTCATAGAAACGGCCTCGACCGCAATGGCTCTGTATCGGACCCGGAATCAGACGACGAGAATGAAGAAGGTGACTACACCGTGTACGAGTGTCCTGGATTTGCTACTGTGAGTTAGAATTTATATCTGTTTTGCAGGTAAAAGGGCAGGGAGGCTTTAATTTAGTTAGTCACAATGATTACAAAAGTTCTTTTTTGAGTTGTCAGTAAGTATCTGTAATAGGTCAATCCGCGTCTTGGAGATACAGATGATACGTTACGTAAGATGAGACGGGTATATCACCTATATATGAATATTTTTGTGAATAAAAAGTGGTGAAAACAAGAAGTTTTAGGCCAGTGCCTGTAATAGGTGATTTTTAAACTAAACTGGGGAATGAACCAAATGAGCTCATGGTGAAATCGAACTTTCAACCATAGCGTATAGAAAACGTATACACTATGATTATGATCAATAATCATGATGGCGATGTTTAGTGCATATCAAACTATGATAGTGATCATGATATATTTTAACCTTTCTTAACTGGATGCAGCTGTCGCGTCTCTGCATGGTACTGTAAACATTTCCATACATAACGTAATCATTGGATGGATTGAATTAATTAACTGAAACCGTTTGTTAATCGCAATCCTTTGGTGTATCATTTAAATGAAACATCCCATCATATTGCAGTTGTCTGCAATTTCTTTCTGATAATGCTAAGGACAGGATCCTAAATATGTTGAAATTCTGTTTAAAAATTTTGAAAGTAACAGCATTTGAACCAACGCCCCACGGAATTTTTTTGGACATGGGATTCGAACGTTGTAACGGACAATTTTTTTTTCCCAACTTCAATAATACTGGCCATCTTTACTTAGTAGTACCTTATTTTGAATTTTGATTTACCCCGTAGCTCTATTATGTGCTTGTTTTGGCAAATGATGAATATTTCTGTTTTACCCAAAATCTATATTTTTAAGCATCGATATTTGTTATTTATCTGTGAACCAACGTATAGATGGTATTAAAGACAATAAGTTGATTGCTGGCATGTTGATTCTGCCCCCTAGTGGAATGGAATATGTAGACTAAGAAGATTTTGAGAAAATAATGGACACTATTCCTTATAAATTCTATACAATATTTTTAGGTAAGATTTCAAAAAACTCTTTAATGAATGATTTTTCTCAAAGTCTTACGAATGTACTAAAAGAAGTGCTGCGTACGTATTTTCCTAATGGGCTCTTAATGTGGATACGCATGTCTCTGTAAACACTAGACATCGAATTATATTCACTTGCCCAAAACTCGTTTATAAAAACTAAAACAATACAGGTATTTCTTTCAGGAAAGATCTTAATTTAATTGGACATTCATTCAATACACATCATATAATTTAACTCCATTACTTAAAATCCTCTTCAAAATTTAGTAGATATCTTATTTAAAGTAACCATACCAAAGTGTATATAATGCGATGTCTGTATGCTATGTAACGTTCTTAGCTAATAATTTATTTCCTTACAGACCGGTGACATGGAAGTGAAGAACCCGCTGTTCAAAGACGAGAACACTCCAGCATCGCCTAAATGCGATACAGCGAAAACTCAGCCTAAGGAATAATCGCTACCCCTTCGCCGAGCAGGCGACCCCAGATTTCTTGCTAATCTGCTATCACCATTTTTCTTCGTCAGACACTTTGGAACACCCAGCTTCTTCATCCGTTTGATCTCACGCAGTCACTACTACTAAATGGTAAAGTGTTAACAGCAAACTATTGTGCGATTCAAAGATTAACTAACGAAATTAAATGAAACTGCGGGACGACATTTGAACATTTCAATTGAAAATGACAAGAACGAAAATTTGGAATACCAGATGTGTTTTGAGATTTTTCTACTATTGTATCTGTTCGATAGAAAAGCTTTTACACCGAGCAACTTCCGTTCTGATGGAGAATCTTTGCTTTGCAATAGTAAAATACGCTGTTACGAATTTAATTTAATCAATTTATTATAATGCTTTTGGTGATTATTAATAGAGGCGACATTGAAATCAACAGCCAATTTATAACTTTATTTTTAATTTAACCATTTACGGTCTCGGTGTATTTTTTGAGCTTTGGAAAGTAATGAATATACATAATATAGTTAAATAAATGTTTTATTTAATTAATTAAATTATAAAAGTCAAAAAACAGGTTGGCATTAAATAAATGGCTTGGATATGACGACGTTTCGATAACAGTATATTGGCGGCAGTTCTGATGGTCAAAGTGCTAATTTACGCTAAAACTATAGTAGAAAATTCAAATTTAAGTATTTAGGGTAGGACAAGCGGCCTATGTAATCTTGGCCTGCGATATCTCGAGATGAGGAAAACTTTTAAATTGGAATTACAGGTTATTTATATAGTCTATTCATATAATAGGAAGCATTTGGCTGAAACTACTCAAGTCAATTGTATCATCACCTTAATACTTTCACAGCGGGACTTGTTTTTGAGAACTTTCAACTGGTGCGGTTGAGGTATTTTTCGGCCTCATATTACATACATTACAGGAACATAAGCTACACCGGCGTCGGTCTGTATGAGGCCGACTTCGACCTCAAGCCGAAGTGAATGTGTTAACGAGATATATGAATAACCTATGTATAGATAATACATATTTAGAGGACATAACCTATTTTGATGTAAATTTTAACGTTTTAAATTATTATCGTATTTAAAATATTATTAATTGTATGAAATAAGAGAAGACATATTTATGTATGAATATTTATCAGATTTAGATATTTTGATGTGATTTTTTTTAAATTTATATTTTGCCTTTGTTTTTTTATAAATATACACAAAATACATATCCTCATAAATTATTCGCACAATATTTTATATAGAAATAGAGACCCGCTATTACGTAAATAGCGAACACGTTGACTGCGTTTTAGGAATTGGACACTCTATACAAAACAGTCTATAATGTGGTATCTCAACTGTACATTTCCTTTCTAGCAGATATTTGGGATCACAAATATTTTGATTAAAATAAATTAAATAGGCAACGTATAGAATAATCATCACTATGTATAATTCATGTTTAACCGTTACCAACATGAAAAAAAAAATAACAAAAAAATAATACAAAATACAAAAATTAAACAAAAATATACTTAAGATTAATTTACGTATTCACAAATGTCATTATATTATAGTGGTGTCCAACACTACGCGAATTTTAGTTTTAAGTTTTGGCATTTTTAATTATTTGACACATTTTTAGTTGTTTTCAGTTGACTAAATGTTTATCAAAGTTATTATTGTTAAATATTATACCTAGTTAAGCTAAGGTGCATTTAATGGGCGGGTGTGACCCGATTTAGGTATTTTGGTTACTTTGTTGCAAATACATTCATTTAGCAAAAGAAACATTGACTTCTGACAAGAAATTATTATAACAGCTTTCATGATCTATTGAATAAAAAATATGTGTAAAGATTAGGCGAGTTAATGTTTCATTTGCACTGTGGTTTACATATAAACCTGTAATTATCAGCATTCGATGATCTCATCCCTACCATATAGTACAAAATCAAAAAATATTGTACATAAATACATATAAATACATAAATATATATGTATAATATTAAAGAATTAAATGATTATGATTATATCGATTATAGTATAATTATATGGCCCGGTTCATTATAATAGATAATATTATAATTTCAAAGTAAAAATAAGTTAAGAATTTTGAAATAAAGTAGTGTTAAATGTATTATATCATATATTCGTTATGGCTTTCTTTCGATGTTGTGCTATAGTTATTAAGTAAATATATAATTGCAAACAAAAAATTATATATTTGAATGGTGTTTCATTTATTTTGTTTATTTCCTATTTAGTCTGGAGTTAAAAATATTATTGATCATTATCATTTATAATAATAAATTACACTTTTACTATATAAAAAATGAGCTTCACATCGCACATATAGCGGAGTAAGCAGGAGTAAGCGGGAACCTGGGAGTTAAGTGTTAAGTCATTCTGTTCCCATTGAGAGTTCCCTTTTTTCCACCAAATTTAAAATTTTAGGAACAATAATTACTGCAAAATCCAATTCCATAAATATATTTCTTAAAATTGATAGCAGATGTGGTTTTAATTAATAAAGTTACAATACCTGAAAATTTTAAATCGATACTCTCATATCGTCTAGACGCGTCTAATGAACTCTACTGAATGGCATCCGTTGATTAGGGATTTAAATTCTATATCAGAATTTGGTATCCCTGAAGATTGAACCAACAGCCATCATTATGGGCCAACCAGCCAGTCATCTTAAGTTAATCAAAAGATTCCATATATCCATGAATGCTGTACGAAGTAGAAAAAAAACAAAGACTGGAAAATATCTATGCAAATCAAAATAAAATTCTACGTTTTTCTCACAAAGTCAGGGGGAATTCAATGTTAAGACACTCCCTTCCCTACTTTCCCCCGAATTTTATAGTAGTCGTCTTGAGTGGTGGAACTCAACGCCGCGTTTCGTCTGCCAAAGCGGGAAAATGAAAATACTATACAAAAACATTCTCTTTTTGAGGTCCAGTATGAAAGGTAAAACCACATTATCACCTTCTCCCTCCCTATATACATTATATTTCGGAACCTTTTCACGCAAAATATTGAAGTTCAATGGCAATTTTGCAGTGCCACCTTGTTAATGTAAGTTAAACTAACCCACCAAAGTATTTTACTCAACATAAAATCGTTTTCCTGTACTGACTACTAGATGTCGTTTCTCTTCTAAATTATTCATCTTAACGCTGTATCCCGCACTCAGTAGGGTAGGCAGAGGGAACCTCGTATTAAGACACTTTCCGCCGAATTCTGAAGATATTGCGTGTTGAGTAGCGGAATTCAACGCTGCGCTTTGCCTGGACACCAGAGCGAAGAAATGAAAATATAAATTTAAATAAATATTTCCTTTCCTCGGGTGGGGACCGAACCCACAACCAGTCGATTTTGCAGCACACTTTTTGCTCCTGCGTAATGGCCTTTTCTATATCATTAATCATTTAAGCTTTTTGAAGTAAGGTTACAGTTTTTATTGAACTTTTTTGTATTAATGGCTATTTCAAAGTATCTTTTTAGCTTCTCGCTGTTTCCCACAAATAGCAGGATAGACTAAACCTTAGATGGGCTTACCTGGGAACCTAGTATTAAGATATTCCCCACTTTCAGCCGAATTCTTGAGGCACTACCATTGTTAGTTATTTCCATTCGTGCTATAAACTTGTGTCTGAATAAAACAATATAAAGAGGCAAAAATGTATTTATTGACAAAACGTAGTTGAGAATCAGTTATTATTTAAATAGTTTAATTTTTATACTAAATAGTAGACTGGTTAACTTAAATATTAACACACCACGTATTGTGTACTCTTTCATTAGATATGGTATATAAATAACCACAGAAGGGTAGGCAGAGGGAATCTAGTGTTAAGACATTCCGTTCCCTACTTTTGTGTTAGCGTTTACAGTCACTTTTGTTGCTAATATGTTCATAAATTAATATAAAAACGACCTCTTGCAAATATTAGTACAACTATTAAGTTTATTATTTTTCCCAAAATAAATATTTGTTGTGTGAAACTAATATTTTTTTTTATTCATAATTGTAGTCTATTCTGCTACCAAACAATATTTCATGAACCTTTACTCGCATTATGAAAAAAAGATACGCATATTTTCATTTATCGAAATAAATGTACTGATTAAATAGTTAGTATTTATAAACATTATATAATTTCGACGTAAATATGCCACAAAATATATATTTTTATCAGTCTCTAGTTTTAATATTTTTTTCATGACAAAATAATTAACAAAAGAAATTGTATTTCATTGTGCGAGTAAAACTCTACACGCAAACACTCACATACACTTACAAACTTACTTCTCTGTGCTCTCTGCTTTCTTTTTTAACCCATGGCATGTTAATATTAAGTTCAAATGTAGATAGATAGTAATTACCAAAAATGTATTAATTTTATAATAATTACAATAATAACTTTAAGAAAATATTAATATAATAATTATCATTATTGAATTTGTAATTTAATTCTATTATATGGATCTACAACTCTAAAATAGTATAAAAAGAAACAGTGAGCTTAAAGTAAGATTTTTAAAAAAATATAAATATGTTAAATTATATGTAATTGTAAACATATTTTCTATATTACATAAATTGAACAGTAATATTTGGGGTTAATCTGAATAATTAGTTTTTTCTATAACAGAGTGTAAATAAATTAAAATAAAAAGAAATAGATAAGTTTTACAATTATTTTTTTAGGAAAACGTTGCACGTGTTCTAGTGCAGTTTCTTCACAAGACCTGCGTTGTTCACAGCCACTATTGAAATATTCTATTTAAGCCAGATTAACCCCAATATAATAGGTAAATTAAAAACTATAACTAAAACAAAAATAACACTTGTCAATATACGCCTCACATATCTTATAAATACGAAGAAAATCTAGAATCTAAAATATGCTAATCTAAAAATCTATATACATATACAGTTCTGCATAATATTAGCAAAAATTTGGTGTACTATATATCTGAACAATTTAGAATATAATATTTTATTTTTAACATTATTTTAGTAATTTTCAACAATACAAACTACTTTTATTACAACAATATCAACAAGATATATCGAACGCTTAGAATGTAAAAGGCCTAATTCAATAAATTATAATTTATGGGAAATCGCAATCATTGGCGTAGGAATAAGAGAAAAGGGTGGGGGTACCCATCACATTATACTCGTGGCCTATTCTGGAGTGGGCTTCCAGAATTTAATGTTACAAAAATTTAAGTCTGAAAAATTACACAAAAAGACCAGTTCAAAGTGAAAGTCAAAAAGTTTAGCATTTTTTAACAAGTTGCACTTCTAAATATACAAATACATACACAGTATAAACACTTAAATTTCACGGCGAATTTTTTTCAATTTTACATTTTGTATGGTCGATTTTCAGTTTTGAGTTAGGCAAGTTTTATTCTAAGCATGCAATACTACATATATATATAGTATATTCGAGACAAACATGATTATGACTTAAATTGACTCTAAAAATGCAATTTCTAAATTATTGCTCGTAAATAAAGCTTCTAAACTACTACCAGTTTCATACAATAAAGTTTTTTTTTGTTAAAATAACGTAACTTTTTATTTTGTACGCGACGCGGCAGGCGGTGATACACAGTGGCAGTAACAATGGCATTTCATTATCTTCTCCTTAAAACTCGAAATTAGCTTAATGTAAAATTAAATTAGGTTTTTTTTAAATTATCGTAAATATTTTACAATTCTCTCTTAATGTTGTCAGTTGTATCAGTCGTGACGAGTTTGGCTCAAAAAATGTTGTATTTAAATTAAAAATTAATAATGTTGCTTAGTGGCTAACAGACATTTATTAATGACTGTTAAATTATGGTTTTTTTTGTAAATAATAAATATTTTTTTATAGTCTTTAGTTAATAATCTCAATGTTTTTATATAGCAAAGCTACTATTTTTATTATAATTTTGTAAGTACATACTTTTACACCTGTCGCCGCATATCAAATATAGCGATGACATGGAACGAATGTATCTCTGTTGAATACACGAACACCCCGTAGAGGGTTGGTTAAAGAACTATATTATCAATTAGAACTATTTATATAACGAACTGTAAATATATTGAATCTTGCTAAACTGTTCTAGACTATTTTTCAACGTAAAAGCATATTTCATTTATAAGGCAGTTATTGATGACAGCCATAATGGGTTTGATGTTTCACGCCTGTCCTATAATTTTCTGTTAACTTACTTGACATTTTATAGCTTAAAAACCATCTCTTTCTTTTTACACTCAAACCAGTAAGAACTTTTAAGTAAATTTTTAAAAATAATAACAATTTAAATTACTTGAAGCAACATTGGTTATGTTATACTTATTTTATTAAAAAAATCAACAGACTAAAGTGAAAGGGTTGTAACTTATAGGAAAGTAATTATTAAGGAAACTGTAAAAAATTTTATTGAATAAGCAATAAGACTATCAACGTAAGTTACGTATATATTTTTTATCGAATCTAATAAACGTATCTTCACCAAAATTCAAAAGTTTAGGATAAAACCTTTTATTTTTTCCGTCGTTAAGATCCTACCTACCTAACTAAGTTAAGCAAAAAATTATAAAACAGTCATGAAAAACGATCTTATTTTAGAATCTAGCAAAATACTAATTGTATTTAACAAGACTATATTAGATATCTTTGAAGTTATTTAAAATTAGTTATTCAAAGGCATTATTTTATTATTAAGTAGTTTTATTATAATTTTTCTATTTAAATTGAAAAATTTTACAGAATTTATTTTATTTAATAGGTAAATTTAAGAAAATTTGAGAAGTAGGTATATGAAAAAAAATACTTAAAAATCTAGAATATCTTTTAAATATACATAGGTATTTAGAGACACAAACATTAGTTTCTATATTATGATGTTGTCAATAATAATAAAATATTTTTTACATAATCATTATTTCTGTAAAGTAATTTATTATTATTAATATAAAAGTAATAATTTAGATAATCGTTACTAAACAATTACCAAATATTCTTAGCAACGTAAGTTAACTAACTAAATTTAAAATTACTTTTAAATTATAACTACAGCAGCTCATGAAGGGCACCTAATTAGAAAAATGCAAAAAAACACTAACATATC
>JAEBDU010000087.1:469795-565733 GCA_016802625.1 Heliconius numata
AAAAACCGACTTCTAACAACGAACTAAAAAGTGAAAAATAATTTTACAAAGATTTTATAATTTTGAAGTCGGTGCCAAGTAAAACAAACAGGCTTAGTAATTAGATATTGTAGTAAAGGTGTTGTAGCATTAGCTTGACACCGACTTCAAAATTATAAAATCTTTGTAAAATTATTTTTCACTTTTTAGTTCGTTGTTAGAAGTCGGTTTTTGTTTTTGTTAAAAATTAATTTATTTTATGATTTTAAGTGATCAGTAGATCTTAAAATGATGCTTCTTAAACGAGTGGTGATGGTGGTGGTAGTGGTTTTCAACGATTGGTTGTGATTGTCCTATGTAAAACTTCATTTAATTAGGTATTATTTTTGTACAAAGTTACATTTTGGTATATTAACAAGAACATACATAAAAAGTATTCGGGCGAATTGGGAATCTCCCTTCTTTGAAGTTGGTTGAAAATGAGAACATCCTCTTTTTTGAGGTTGGTTGAAAAGAAATGCAACCATCAGGAATCTCACTTCTGACATCAATTTAAAAAGTTTTTGCATTACAGTATAATCAATTTTTTACCAAAAAAAACAAACTTTCTCAATTTTCTCCGGATTCCACAATCGAAACCTAACCAAACTTTCACCAAATTATCCTTGAAGTGTATCCTTTCAAATAAAAAAAGAATTATCAAAATCGGTTGGCGCGACATCGAGTTATTCGGCTATTAGTCGCGCACATGCCTAATGCAAATTTAAGACTTATGTGATTTTCTCATGGATACCATTGTCAGACATGGACCAAAAAAAAAATGGGACCATTCGGGAAGCTATACCTTTCAAATAAAAAAAAAAATATCAAATTCGGTTCACCCAGTTAAAAGTTATGAGGTAACAAACATAAAAAAAAAAAAAAAATAAAACATACAGTCGAATTGATAACCTCCTTTTCTTACAGAAGTCGGTTAAAAATGACTAACAACGTTTGATTTACTTCCCTTTTGACTCACAATCATAAAATTGAAACGGAACCCTTGGTGAGCGATTCCGACTCACACTTGACCTTTTTTTATTTAGAAACAATTAATTCATACATGAAGGATTATTTTATTCCAGAAATCACCTTCTATAGGATTTAAATAGAAGCCAGTATGAATATTAAACAAGTTACTTTATTATATTATGCAGGAACTGCAGAGAGAACTTCAGTTTTAAAGTTATTTACTTCCTGCTTTAGATGAAGGCTCAACTTGTGAAATAAAATATTTAAAATTTTTCTCTTTCACATGATAAAAGTGAGTCTCTTCTCTTTTAAGTCCCTTTTCGTTATAAGTCTTGAATCTTTGATTACTTTCACTCATACATTAAATTAGTAGGTTTAGATATCTATAAAATTTTGTGGCACAGGGGCACAAGCGTGTGACTGTAAACGCAACAGGTTGTGGGTTCGATTCCCACTCGAAGAAATGAAATATTTAATATTTTCATTTTTTACCTCTGGGGTCGAGGCAAAGCACGGCGTTGAGTTTTGCCACTCAACACGTAGCTTTATAATATGTGGAATAATATATATGTAGTAAACTACAGATATATTTACGTAACTCAGTTACAGTTAACGAAATAGGACGATTTCAGTAGATTGAGAGCGCTAAGTGTGGTGACGCTTGCCAAAGTATTGATCCGAAACCGCCGCCAAATGTATGCGGATGTGTTAGTTAGAGGCGTGTGACTTACTTCTCGGTTTGGTTAGAATACTTTTTTTAGCTTCAGGCTGTATCCCGCATATGGCAGAGTAGGCATAGGGAATCTGGGAACCTTGTGTTAAGACACTTCGTTCCCATTAAGACACTTCCTATCAGTGGCGGAATACTTTATAAGGAATTTTCACGTAACTGTATTTGAAGCTATTCTTATATATATTTCTAAGTGTAGAATTATTATTCTAAATACTTTAGCTTCACGTTTTTCCCGTATAGCAAGGTATGAGGAGGAGTCTAAGGCTAAGACATTTCGTTCTCCAATGTCTATCTAATTATCGAGACATGAGTGTTGAGTGGCGAAATTTAACGCCACGCTTTATACTTTAAAAATTTTAAAAATGAGTTAAAATTTCGAAATGATAGTAAAAGAACGACAAAATTGACAGCCCTATACTTCAGCAAAATGATAATAAAACAGTAAAAATATTTTGTCTGTACGTTTAATATTTTTGACTGAAATGGATAGTTATGAGTATTTGAATGAACTCAAGGCATGAGTTTGCCTGGAAATATAAAGCAATCCATGTCTATACATATACTTATAATAAATTTGTATTTATTTGTGATAAATCTGTATTTTTTACCGATTTTTAAAACAAGAAGGGGGTTCTCAATTAAATATTTTCGATTCGATATTCGATTCATTTTAATATTTTGAATTCGATTTCGATATTGTATTATTCGATTCGATTTGGGTATTTTTTGTAATATGCAATATTACAGTTATTTTACAAACAATATTATAAATTCTTACCCAAATCGATAACATTACCTTTAAGGCTGTTTCTGAACGAGTAAATTAAATTAGTCATTGACATCAACACATATGACCGTCAGTCAATTCAAGTCAAGTCGATTTTGAGTGTATCAACACTGTGTTCTTTATATAATTAGCACGACTATGACTTATGCGTGCTTTTTTAGCTTCAAGCCCGCATATAACAGGATAGGCAAAAGGAACCTAGTATTAAAAAGCTCTGTTTCTCATTTTCCGAAAATGAAAATAATACATTCCTCGAAGTAGAAATCGAACCTACAGTCGTCTACGACGACGTCAGTTAGTCAACGTACTAGTTCTAGAATTGAATAAAGATTAAAATAGATTCTTAGACACAAATAGTTCAAGTAATTAACAAACTGGGCTTAGTTAACACTCCAGATAGACTGAAGCTTACTATTGTAAATTGGTATCTATTTACGTAATCTTACGATTTTAATTAATTCCGTAGAACGATATTTCAAAATGTCATTTAAATAGATATTAGTATTGCAGAGAGTGAAGAAGCGTGTGACTGTCAGTACTACAGGTTGTGGGTTCGATACCCACTCGGGAAAATTAAACATTTAATATTTTCACCCCTTCGCTGGGGTGTCGAGGCATAAGCGACTCCAGAATTCGCGGGAAAATGGGAAGCGGAGTATCTTAATACTAGGCTCCCTCTGCCTTCCCTGCTATGTGCGTGATGCTAAAAAAAAGTGGGAAATGGAATTAATCAACAATGTAAATATAATTATATAAAACTGTTTCGTTATTAACAGAAATATACATACAATACGAATGAAATTCCAAAAAAGTTCCAAAATAATGAAATATAGGGGAGAGAAACGAGGAATCCTGGTTTCTCTCCCGTTTCTCTCTCATGTAAAAATTGTAATTATTTCTCATTTCATATCTTTTTTTACGTCTTAAATTCAAGCCAAGCAAAGTTGTGGGCGAAAACTTATATTGAACTAGCGGCAAGCTCGCGGTTTCACCCGCGTGAACTATGTTATTATTAATTTCTGTCTCCGTGACTACGTCCTAGTGACATCTATGCAAAATTTGATACTCCTAGCATTTGTAGTAACGAAGTTTCATACAAACTTTCGACCCCAAAAACAACCCCTTAGAAGTGGAATATTGCAAATTCCCGTCTTAGCGAGCACCTACGTCCTATAAGTAGCTCCTATGCAAAATTTGAGATTCCTAGCACATGTAGTTTCTGAGATTTCGTGATGAGTGAGTGACCTTTCGATTTTATATATATAGATGAGTATTTAATTTATTTACGTACTATTTATGTCGGATAGCATTGAATAGTAAAACCTTACAAGGGCTCGATATCTAGTACGAATAAATGTAAATCTTCGAAGTCGGTTAGTTCATTGTGATCGACATTGCGCTTAAATTGTCATATAGTTCATGTTGTTGAAACATTCTATTAGATTTCTTTAAAAATATTTTTACAATTTAAATTTTAATTATCTTCTCCTAAATAATATATTAGCTTTACGCTGTAATCCCGCAGGTAGAGCAATACTTGGGATTTGCCACTCTAGTGCAATTGTAAGGAGTTGTTCCTTTACATCCTCACCTACATTGTCCTATCTGTCATGATTCATGTCAAAATATTTAAAAAATAAAATAAAATATTTTTTAATGCATTTAAAAGTTTAAAGTGACTAACACACTATGATATACCGTACAACCGTAACGGCAGAACCTACACCTAAAAGCGTAAAATGAATGTCAAAAGTGGATGAAATATCGGCAATTTAAAGATAGAAACATGTAAATTAAAAATTCTAATTTATTTAAGAGTTCCGTAGCTAAAAATAAAAGACTAAGACAAAACTTAAGGTTAAATTAATATCGATAAACCAATCTGAAATGAATATCATATAGACGTAGAGCTCCTTGGACTATAGAAAAATATTAAGCTTCTCAAAGATTCAAGCGTTATTGCATATTTTTTTTAAAAATAAAAGATTAAAATGATATAATAGTCTTTTTCAATAAATGGACATTCGAACTATTTTTTTTCCCCATGCTTTTTTTTAAAAAAAACATATAAAAAATTTAATGTAGCGGGATTTACATTGAAAACGTAGGCTTGAATCCTGCTACCTTATTTTTTTTATATGTGTTCTAAAAAAAGTATACACACAATAAAAAAAAGTTAAGAATTTTTCAATTCCTAAGATATGGGCACTCCACCAAAAAAACTCAAAAATAAAATTCATTTAAATAAAAAACACGTCATTCATTCGCGTTGCATATGCTTGCGGACACAAATACAATCCTTCGCATTTATAACAAAATAAAAAGAAAACAAACATAAAACCTGTCAAAAATACATTTAGTAGGTACATATTACAATATCTTTTTGAACATAGAATTCAAATCAATAGGACGCCATTTTGAATCCAATGACTGTGTGCGCAGGGTACCCTAAGTCTTATAAATAACACCAAAATGATAATCACTTATTCATCAAAACATTATTTCAACCAGTAAAATAAAAAGAATAAATAAAAGAAAATATACCTAAGAGAGCCTCATTCAAAATTCATATAAACTAAGGCCGTCAAATTATACGACTAAAGAAAAAAGCTATTAAAAACATATAATTATGAAGTTTGAAACATATATATTTATAAACATAACATATAAATCATAAAGTTTTGAATAACTCGTATAACCATTATATAATTCTACGATTTAAATCATACCATAATTATTATAATTTTACCAACATCTATATTAAATAACTATTTTTTATATTATTTTATATAAATATTTATATTGACTTTCACATTTCACTATACTGCCCTGACTGTCTCTTCCTTGAAGCAAAATAAGAACTCAATCGATATGTTGACGCTAACCTGTCAAAATGAGTCCTATCATTTTATCACGCAATTTCAACTAAAATGGTTAAAATAATAGCAAATTTATGACAAAATAACACTTTTACACTAAAACAAAATAAATAATATTAGATATGATTTATATAAAAAAAATAACTCACATATCTCCAAATCACACGTCCATGCCGTACCTACGAAACACTCTCACTAATGCCGCAATACATCAACATAGAGTAACTTGACAACATCAACATTTACATAGAAATAAGTTCAAAATTTTCCAAATCCACTATAATGTGTATTTAAAAACATATTGGAAGCTCGAAATAAGCTTAGTATTACAGCTTTATTATAGTACCGAATGCGTTGGTACGGCCGGGGTAAGTGCGGGGTGAGCTGAGTGGGGTAAGAGTGTTGTTCTGAGGGGGGGAAGCGCGCGCCGCATGGAAGTCAAGGCCGATAGGGGCCTCCTCCCAAGGTCAAGCGGTAGTAAATCGATATACCATTATTAAAAAATATGTAAATGGAAATTTTGTATTGATTGTGTATTAGTGCCGCCAGGGCGGTAGAGTGTTTGTGAGAGCAATCCACAACGGGTTCGATGCCCATTGGGAAAATGAATTATTTTGTTTCGTCGCTCTGGTTACAAGATAAAGGGCGGCGTTGAGTTCCGCCTATGTCTAGAAAATTGGCCTGTGCTTGGGGACAGTGCCAGTTTCCTCTTAATAATAGTATATAATTTTTAGCTTCACACAGCTGCTGCTGCTGCTGCTTCAGTGCTATATCTCGCAACTAGTGTTAAAACACTCCATTAGGACACTCCCGTTCCTCACTTTCTGTTCAATTCTGGTTATAATAATAGTTTAGTGTGTCAAAATTGGGAAGAAAAAGATATCAAAATTTAGATTGATATATCTGTCTGTCTATGGCACTAGGTATATTGTAATAATTAAGGGAATGCTGTGAAGCCGTGTGCTGTGAATTAATTATAAACACTAAATAATGACCTAAAAATTAACAGTAGTTCGAAAATATATGAAAATTTACAAAACCATCAAAGTCAACTAACTGCCCGTTCGCGTCGGTCATACTCATACTGTGCCGCTCCAAGGCTAGGTCATTTCGAATCAGTGACTTCTCCTTAATTATTTATTAGAATGTTATACAGTAAACTATAATTTCCATCTATATAAAATGCTAAAATTGACTATTATATTTATTTTCATAAAGATGAATATCAAATATCAAATACATTAATACAAAAACCCGATAATTATAGTTTCTTTAAATTAAAATAAAATAAATATTAACATTAAATTTAAAAACAGAGTAGTCTACAAACACCTGCCTACAATTAGTATTTAGAAATCAATAACATTTTTCACAATATCAGCCGCCGTTTACAAAAATAATTGGCGTTTAATCGACTTTTAATCGATATAAATATATTCATACCGATTTAACATCTTAATCGTTAATTAACTTGTATGAGTGCGATATTAAGGCGTATAATTATAATTAGATATAAAAAAAATATTTTTAAATAGTGTATAAATTAATTAAAATTTCAATTGTTTTCCTATTATCATGTAAAGCAGATTCGATTTCTCTCTGGTCCTATTTTTGTATTTTTTGTTCCAGAGGGACACCGCTCTATTCTATTTCCGTTCTGGTTCTGGCTGTACGATTATCGTGGGTTCGATCCTACTCGGGGGAATGAATTATTCTTTTTCACTCTAGCAAGGCAAACTGCGTCGTTGAGTGCCGCCGTCAGTATATAACGTTTCAAATTCAAACAAAAAGTAGAAAATGCCCATTCTGTTATGTGTAAAAAACATGTTATAAAAGTGTTTTCTCAAAATTTTATACGTAACAAATTTTAGTTCTATCATTTCAAAGATAGTCTCATCTTCACGCTTATTCTGCACACAGCTGGGTAGGCAGAGGGAACATAGTGTTAAGACAGTGCATTCCCCAGTATCGGTCGAATTCTGGAGGCATTGCATGTTTTTTGTTTCTAATCCAGAAGAGAACAATCGTGGTCATTTTCTAAAATTGAAACTATTGATTTAGCCATTTAGCAGGACCCTGTCTCATATTCAAATTAAAAAATATTATAACTAAACGAGAAATATAGCATAATAAAACATTTAACTCAAATAAATCACAATAATAAGAAATTGGAAACAATTGCACAAGTTACACAAATCCCAATTACACGTCGAAATGACGTGCAACATTTTCATTATAACAAAATGACGGAACTTATCGAGATGGTGTAAAATGTCCTGCGAGGTCTCGAGGGTTAAGAGTGGAGTGGGAAGAATGGAGGAGTGGACTTTATCGGTGGTGACCTGGACTGGTTTTGACAGTGTCACCGGGCCAGGAGTGGCGAGAGTAGCTCACCCATGAAGAAAAAGTACGAGCTATTATGGACGCCCGTGTGGTTGACACGTGGATAAAATTTACAGAACCCAATGACTCAAAAACTGACACCCAAAATCCCAATATGTTTAACTAGACCAGATAAATGAAACTGTTTGCGATATTACAATTTTGTAGTTGTCATCGAACCCACAACTGTTATTTACAGTCTAACACTCCATTTTGCTATAAGCTATCTTTTTTTTTATGATTCATTTATGTAACTCATCGTTATATATATGGTATCCCTTCAGCGAGCTGCATATGGCACAGGCAACACAATACCAGTACAATTGCTGTATACTATACGTTGAAACCAATGTATATTGTTTCAGCCTATGAATACGTATATTAGTCTGTCTCTATTGATATATCTACTTGGAGGTAAAGTAAAGGCCGGTGTGACAATGGGACAGCGTCGTTTACACGCGGTGGTCATAGATTCAATTTTTACTCGGGGAATGCTTGTTTGCATTAGCTTTTTGATCTTAAAGCACAGCGTTGGGTTCCGCCACTCGGGAGGCAAAACTGGAAGAATAGATAGAAACTTTAGAAGTGGTACTACTCTCTTACTCTCTACTCTCTCTACTCTTGGTAGTACTCTATAGGTTTTGATTACACGATATTCAAATGATATTCAGAGCAATGAATGCTGCGTGGACCACACCCGCCGTCTCAGTTTGACCTAGTAGTTAAGGTCACTAGATTGCATAGTAGCATGACTAGTAGGGCATTATTAATCGACACTTCAACATCAATTTTTATCCTGCAGAAGCGAGATATTCGCGCAATGTATAACTGAAGTCATAAGTTTTTATGAGATGCAACTGATAATATTTAAACTTTTCTCTTAAGGAACCCTAAGACAAAAGTTTAAGGAAATTAATATATTGACATTTGCATCTCAATACGTTTTCAAGAAAGTTATGTACGTTAAAAAAATATTAATGATTTTACCAAAATTGGTGATGTACATAATATTAATACTAGAAATAGGAGTAAACTTATTGCACCTCTAACTCAATTGCATCGAGTTCATAGTTTTTTTATGGGACAATGTGTACGCTTTTACAATAGGATCCCAGAAAACGTCAGAGAATGTTCTAAACCTCGATATAAAAAGTTGGGGCTGGATGTCCTCCAGTCTGTTTCAAAGGTATCATTGTCACAAATAAATAAGTGTAAATCTGAAAAAGATTGATTTCAAAAATAAAAAGTTTTTACCACCGCCCACTGAGTATCTTGCGCCGGGTCTTCTCAGGTCTGGGGCAGTAACTTTAGTTAACAGGTGGTAAATTAAGGTTAAGCTACATGGTTCATTTGAATAAAATTGTTTGATTTTGACTTTGATTACCCACATCGCCGAACTAATCGTCACACTTGTACCACGACACGCCACGACAGTTTCATTTCTTTATTTTATAAATAAATATTGTTAAGGCAGTATTTCGCTACTTATGAAATATTCTTGATGCATAAATTTTATAACATACGTAATATAACATCATATTCTTAATAATAATAAAAAAATCTTACTTTTAAGCTATAGTTGGGATGGGATACAGTAAGGGCGGCTTGTCCTCGCTATAAGAAACTGCTTTGTAGAGACATCACGTGTACTGCACTTTCACATCAGCTTGCAGCGATACCTGTAAGAAAATTACAATTAAGTTAACTTATATTATTATATTAATATAGAAAAAAAAAATTTTTTTTTCTATTAATAATATACTTTAAAAACTTTTATATGGAATTTTGTCGTATGAGATAGTTGTGGTGCTTAGATAACAACACGAAGTACGTGTTTGAGTTCTGACACGCAATGTCTCAAAAAATACACAGAAAATGGGGAACGGAGTGTATTAACATTAGGTTCTCCCTCTATTCATCCTGCTGAATTTTTTTTTTCGTATGAGCATATTAGAATCCACGTCCACTTAGATCGAGTCTTCTAAGTAATATTTTTTAATACAAAATATAGCGTAAAAGATATTATTATAAAAAATATATTTTAAAAACTCATTAAAACTAATGTGGACGCAAATGAATGCAATAATATTTCATATTGAATCTAAATGAGAAGCCTCGAATAACGTCTAAAGCGTTTTAGTTATCCTTTCGAACGAACTGTTATGCGGCAGTTAAGTAGTCAGTAGTAGCGGCGGTCAGTCTTTTTAAATAAAACTACACTTAGTCCACACACTTTTTATTAGCGAAGTTACAATAAAATGGTATTTGCTAACATAGGCAATTAGGCATATTGAGCCTGGGAATAAGGCATGTAACAGAACGTTAACTTCATTCGAACAAAATTAATAAATATATTAGTACACAGAATATTTTAATTCAAATTTAAATCCGTCGTATTGCGCCAAAACAGTATAAAAAAATATTTAAAATATTACCTAGAAATATGAAATGCAAAGGACCTCGGAAGCAAAAAATTTTAAGCCCCGTTTACTAAATGGGTCGAAAGCCAGTTAGGTTAGACAACAAAGTGAAGCTAGATGCAAATAAAAATATTTTTATTTGCGCTCCCTTTTTCTTTGCTACCTGTTGGTTTTTTCTTCTATTTTCATATTAGTGTTTTTTCGGGATTTTAGATTGGAGGAAGGAGCTATTTTAGTGATAAGCTTCTCTGTTTTCCACCTTCGATGCAATAGATGTAAAAAAATGTGTAAAAGGTTTCAATAAACCTAATTTGATCTGAGATCCCTCATGGCGTCTTGGTGAATGAAACTTGATGGTCATGCGTTCGAACGCCTATTATTATTGAATTATTTATAAATTAATTATTATTATTTAAAGTAAGTTAAGATTTTTAGAAAATTCAATTTAAGGGAGGTAAATTAGTTTTAAAACATGAAAAGAAACGTATAATTTGAAATTTAAACTATCAGTAGATACTAATTAGATCAAGTGTTAATTGAGGTTGTATGTTACTTTTAATTAGAAACAATACCTCAAGGCGAAGAGGCAGGAGGAAGGCTGCTCTTAAAATAATTCAAAAATAGTAATTAAGAAAAGTAGGAGATTATACTTATATTTTTATAAATAAATATATCTAATATTATAAACTGAGTACCGCTCAGTGTCTCCCGCGTAACGATAAACGGAACGGAATGAAATATCTTCATCTAACACCGACTTCTCTTGTCTATAACGCTATAAGCAAGATAGCTAAAAAATATATTTAAAAAGAATAGAAGAAATAAGTAGCAAAAATAGTTAAGTTTTGTATTAAATTGATTAAATGACACAAGCTTGTATTTTGTAATATAGCACAGAGGCCGTAGCAGCATATTGGGACTGAGATATACATACTTGTATTCTTACGTATACGCGAAGGTTGTGGGTGCATTTCCTCTCTAGGGAAGTCTATTATTTTTATTTTCTCGTTCTGATATAAGACAAAACGTGGCGTTGAGTTTTGCCGCTCAATGTTTAAATATCATAAAAATTGAGCGGAAAGTGGGGAAACGGAGTATCGTAGCACTAGGTCCTTCCTCTGTCTACCATGATATTAAAAATAACAAGTAAATTGCAATAATTCATTAATTAAAAATAAATACACATTTTTTTAGCTTACAGCGATTAGCCTAATTTCTAACAGTCGCAATATAATTTATACGTAAAACAAAAATAAATTAATATAATATCAAAATAACATCGCAATTGCTTATTAAAATTATACAAAGAAAACATAGAAAGCGTAAATATCTATGTAAAACATTAGTACAAAAGTAGCTTTAAACTACACATACATTATGAAACTTTTTAAATTGCATATAGAAAAAAAGGCCAGAACGATAGTTACAGCTTCAATAACTAAAAAAAAAATAACCAAAAAACAGACAGTCTTACCTCTAATTCTACAAAAATCACTCTCAAAATAATTAAAAAAAAAACAACCAAAATGCATCCAAAAAAATTTCTAAAACTTGTTTCTATTTAAATTTAGAAGCTAATTAAGGGAAAACACACCAAGCTCACCGCCAATCGAAGTGGTGGATACGACCGCGGTAATACGCAACTCGCTCTGGCCGCCACGGGCACGGCCGGCCACGCCGCGTTGTTATGCAGTAGCGACAGCGCGCGCACCCATCCCACCCTCTTGCCACTCAAATATCCGCTTCACCCTCACCCCTGTGCTTAGCGTCGTGCCATCGATTCATTGTAGACGGTTTTTATCACAATTGGTACAGCCCTTGGGGAAATTGGGTCATTCAGTCAGTTGGTAGTAAATAATAACATATTATTTTACATACGGAGCCGAGACGTGGACATTGACAGTGCCACTGGTCCACCAGTTTAAAGTCACTCAGCGTGATATGAAAAGGGCTATGCTTGGAGTATCTCTGAAGGATCAATTGATCTCGAATTCGAAATGAAGTTATTTGACAGTGAACCAATATTATCAACGTAGCCCAAAGAATTAGCAAGCTGAAGTGTAATGAATTTTCCCGCACAGCAGAGAGGGTATATGTCGTCGAAGATATGGAATAATCCCTTGTCTCTCGCAGCCCCGGACCCGGCCTGGTCTGGTGTAGAGTGTAGAGGAGGAGCACCGTCAGGTTTTGAGGGTGCGCTACGATGCCAGGTTGCGTGCTGTCCTCTACTCAAGGTGGTTCTCCTTGCCTTGAGGGAGGGTTGGGACCCTGTCCAGACGATTTTAGACATTATGATGTGACTCGTCACTCATGGCTGAGTAACGAATCCTATATTGGAACGCCGCGGGACTCCGGCGTCGCTTGCCGTCCGCCACATCCTCAAAGATCAAACAGTCGACATCGCGCTAATAAACGAGTCGCATCTCCGCTCCGCCCACACAGCCAACCTGTCCGGTTGTTCAGTTGTGTCAAGATGGAAGTCGACGTCACCGTATCGAAAAAATATACATGCAGAAGTAACTGACATCATAACCTCTCTATATCAAATGGACTGCATTATATACACCCATCAAGCTGCCACCACCCCAAGTGCCCTTTATTCTGTTGCTATGTGGACCACCATTAGTAACATTATTTATTTTTTATTAAAGTATCCTTTTTTTGATTTTGACTAGCTCTTGTTTTACATATATCAGTATGAGTGATTAAGATATGATAGATTTTTTAAGACACTTAGTTCCCCACATGCTGCCGAATATTGGAGGCATTGCGTGTTGAGCGGCGGAACTTAACACCTGGCTTTTGCCTTTATACCAGAGCGACGATATAGTTACTAATTCATTAGTGGAATTGTCTTAAACTTAATTAATTAATGAATTAATGTGCATTATAAGTAAATCAGTCTTACCAAATTTGTCCTTTTGTCTTATCTCCAAAACAACCATATACTGAATATGTCTGTAAACCTCGCTGTTATTTTTCATACTAAGAGTAAAACTCATTTTGTCTGAATACGACAATAATTAAGAGATGTAGGTCAAATATATTAAAATTATTATTTTTACAGGATTACATAAGAGTAGAGGCCGAGGGTGTTGTGCTGAACCGGCACAGCATTGGACTGTAAACGCGACGCTTGTGGGTTCGTTTTCCACTCGGGGAAAGCTTTATTTTCATTTTCTCGCATTGGCAATGAGACAAAGCGTGAGAGACAAAGTCGTCCAGGGTCTCTATGCCTAGATCTTGGCGAATTGTCTCGTTTCGGACGTGGCTGTGGGTTGAAATATTTGCGGAGCCTTTACTTAGCCTAAAAGTGAGATTCAGGGTACTCGTAACGCCATCTGGTCTGGTTAATAGAAATTTGGAAAATTTCTAGATTTTCAGTTCAATTTTCAATGCTTTTACAAAATTCAAAATCATTTTTAATTTGTCTACTAATTTGTAGATAATTTGAGAAGTGTTCACGAATATTAAAATTAATGACAATTTATATTTACTTATTATATATATATAGGTAATAAAGAAAATAATATTTTTGGCAGGTTTATTATACGACAACTATACATAACAATTGTTTCGAAAAAGTGTTTCTTACGGAATCTATGAACCTATACAAAAAAATCACAATTTAGAGTTTGCTAACAACTGGAAGATCATTTCAATGACCGTCCTCGTGGGCCTACCCGTCATGCCTCGGCCAAGATACTGGAAATCTAAACCTTTAGTATAAGCAACGTTATATGTATCAAAGTGAATCCATTTGCTATCACAAACAAATTGTTGTAGAAAAGCTGCGCAATTAGGGGAGTCGCCAATGTTGTCAGTAGATGTATTTGCAAGGTCAGCAACCTCGCAACACTTTATACGGTCTTCATAAAACTTCCATAGTGGCATTCTCCAAATCCTATCTCCGGTTTGACCACTCGCGGCTTCTGCATAGCAAAATAACTCCTCAGAGTTTGTATAACACGCGCAAGCAGCGCCTCCTAACGTGTAAAGTAGTTCTTTAGACATTGTCCCTATATCGAGGATAAATTTAGGCCAATAATTTCTTGCATATACCAAACTATCAGCTACAAGAAGACGACCTTCCATCGAAGGTACTCTTATTTGTATACTCTTGCCACTGACACTAGAAACCACGTCTCCAAATTTAGGACCCATTCCACTTGACATTAGCTCACATAGAGGCAAAATACCACGAATATTTATAGGAAGCTTAAGAATGGCAGCAGCACGGGTTATAGCTACAACACAAGCTGCCCCTGCCATGTCACCTTTCATATATCTTAATTCTTTTGGTGACCTAAGATCAATACTTCCACTATCGAATGTAACACCCTTGCCAATTAGTACAATAGGCCTAGTACATTCGTCTGCCCCAAAATAGCTAATTTCTACGTATAAAGGTGGCTGTACTGATGATTTACCTATAGCAACGAATCCCCCCATATTGTGGCTTGCAGCCCAACCTTGAGTTTTGACTTCTACGTTAATATCTAATTCACATAATAAATCCACAGCAATTTTAGCAAAAGATATTGGATTAAGAATATTGGGAGGCATTTCTTGGAGAAAACGTGCTAAATTCTGTGATTCAGCTTTTAATGTTCCTATCTTCCAACCTTCAGTATCACAATCATCAAAAAGTTGGAGCTTTGCTTTAGGAATAATTTCTGTACTTGTCCTACTTTTATATTCTTGAAATTTCCAAGTAGATAAGGTAGCTCCTTCTGCTGCCGCCTCAGCATTTCCAAATGATTCCACATCGATAAAGGAAGGTTTAAATTTTTGTAGGGCACTAGTACCTACACCGGATGCTATACGTATAGCTTCCTTACTTTCATCCATTTGTTCAGTTGTGTTAAATCTTAAACATTCCGTCCCAAGCCCAGCAACCGCCACATAACCGTAAGTGCTGTCTAAATCGTAAAATATTCTGTATTCGCCTAGTCGAGGTATCGGTGTCAATTTTAGCTGGCTCCATAGTTTCCCACAACATTTTTTGTCAAATTTTTGGGCACTAGCCGTTAATATTGCTTCTTCGCCAGTCACATTTTCATTATAATATATACCGAGCACTAATCCTTTATCCCGCAAAGAACAAAGTTTTGGATCAAATACTTTTCTTGGGGGCTCCTGTGCTATACACTCGGTTATTGGTATTTTGAACTGTGATATAAACCTTACACACACTTTGCAGTGTTTATAGTCAAACATAATAATTTTATTACTGATGATTTAGTAAAAAACAAATTTTCGAAATGTATTACAAATGATTATTTGTCGTTGCCCTATAGATTTTACATATTTTTTTATAATGGATCGTAAAACATATAAAAACTTTTTCATATATTATTTATTATAGAGTGAATTAAATCACGATATAGCACAACACACAGCTCACAAGCAAATCGCACAACATTTTTGGGAATTGTCAAGAAGTTTTCTTCTTTAACCACAGGGGCGTGTGGCGATTTATCCATTCGGGGATATTTTGGAATATAGTCTCTTGCAATTGACGATAGATGATGAGAATTAAAAATGGAATTGCTAATCTCTCATCTTTGAAGAAGTAAACCCAGAAAGCGAGGAGTAATAAGCAAACGTCCACTGTGTAATCGATCGCTGACCTAACATTTACCTTAGCCCTTTCTTCTAGCTTTTTATAATCTATTGGTATAACAACAGTTGCTCGTTCTGTGGTTTTCAAAATAATTTGTGTATCTAGTTTACTTTTAACCGCAGGTTTTTTTATCTTATGTTGTAAGTTAAGAGGACTTTTCTCTTTAATTTCATTTGTCTTTCTATCTTTTATTTCGATTGATTGCTTAGTTTTTTGTGGTTTTGTCTTTTCTTTATTAGCTATATTATTAGGCTTACTTTTTTCTTTCAGTGAATTTTCTTGATTTTTTAAATCCTTTTTAACAATTTTTTTCTTCGATCCTACTATCAGATCAGGTTTTATATTTTTATTTACCTGCTGTTCTGCAACTTGCTTTAAGTCCTCTGTATTTAAATAAAGTGGAGTGCTAGATTTCTTGTGACTACCATATTCTTTGACAATATTACCATAATAATCTATGACAGTCTTACCTTCATCACTAATCGTATCCTCTGTTAATTCATCCTTTTTTATGGACTTTTCTTCAGTAACTTTTAGAACAGGTTCTATATTTTGGTTTTCTTTTTTGTTACCTATTTTAGGAAAACTAAAAGGTTTTTGTTTTGTAATTTTCTTAAGTAAGTTAACTTTATCTTCCTTTTTCTGTTTATTTGGGAAATATTTTTCCTGTTTTGTCAGCTTTACTTCTAGATCTTTCTCTAAATCACCCTCTCTTTTTTTCAAAATCGGTTTTGGCACAAAATTTGGATCTGGAAGAGGTGAAAGTTTCATCGGTTCATCCTCAGGTTCATATTCTTCTTCAATTTGCATAGTTTCTTCGACAGGTGATGATGACGGCCGAGTTACCTTGTTTCGTGGATTATATGTTTCTGCCTCTTCCAATAAAATATTTTCTCTCGCCTCATCCTCAGCAAGGCTGTCTTCTTCTTCAGAATAATCTCCATCCGTTGATACAGTACTCGCAGTGTAATCATCATCAAATGACATATTCTGCCACTTATCAGAAACATCAGAGTCCTGTCGATTGGATAAAAATTTAATTTCTTTAGCTTCCATAGAGTCTGATTTTATAAATATTTCCGGAGTTTTGACATTAGATTCTATGTTATTGTTTTTCGGCTTTTCATTACTATCTTTACGGTCGGTACGTTTAGTATTGGTATACGGAATGTGATTGGGTTCTCGGTGTAGTGTTTTACTTTTAGATTGTTGTTCTTCTAATGCAACCGCTTTATAAAACCTTGCCATTGCACGCTCGTGGAGTAATTCGGTAGAACTGACTGCATTTCGAAGTGGTTTAAAGGGCATGACACATCTAGAGCTAAGTTCTGGTGCTGATAGTGAGATAGGTGGAGGTGATAAAGCATCTTCTAAGTCCAACTGGAACGACTTTCTTTTCTCTGAAATATAAATAAAAGATTCAATTATTTATAAAGTTTTATTAAAATACAATAACAATTTATATACATTTTTTTATAAAATATCAAATATATACATTAATATTTATTTCGCAGTGTTAATTCTGAGCTCCCACGGTAGTTTTAGTTGGCATTCGCATAATACGTAGCACCTAAGTACGTAACATACATACAACATTAAAATATTGTTTTTCTTATTTATTTTTTAATATACTTTGTTAATAGATTTATTTTATGTTTTCCGTCTATCGAAAAGATATAACTGGTTGGATGATACAACCTAAAACCATGTTTTATCTAAGAAGGCTTGGGAAACGAAGATATTTTCAAATACATATATATATATTCTTAGTGAGGAATCGAATCCACAACTAGTACGTACAACATACATATGTACTCGGACGAGTTTCTTTAAGCACTTAGCAACTACGTCACAAGAATTTAAAAAAAAATCATGGCGTTAAATTCTATTTAAGAACTAGCGGCCCCCCTCCCGGCTTCGCCCGCCTGAACTACATGATTATTCATTTAATAAACAGAATTGACAGTCAAATGTGTTTATGTCAATGAATAATTTAATTTAAATGATAAATTATTGATTTATGTAGGAATTTATCATATTCTTTGTAAAATAACTGTAATGATTGCATATTACAAAAATCGAATCGAATAATCCAATATCGAAATCGTATCGTTATACAAAATAATTAATCAAATAAAAGAATCGAGGACGCAAAAGGTCGTGCAAAGTGGAGTAGGTTGAGAAGGAAGGCAGACCCTGGTAATAGCCGGGATTAATGCCAGGAAGAAGAAGAAGAAGATTATATATAGAGATAAAGAAATCAAATTCGCAATTGCTCATCAATCATTACACAAAGCCGTTCATCATTCTATAAGGAAACATTGATTGATTCACTCAAAAATAAATAGATATACTAATATAAACATTGCATAATAAAATTTCTACTTATTTTCTTAAGAATTTGACACAGCTGCCAATATATTGTTCTTGTATGTACTCGTATGTATGTAGATACATATGTACATTGTACATAGTTCACTTTATAACGTTTTAAATATTAGTCGCTTTTATTTTTTATTTATAAAAATATAATAATTAATTATTGTGCATATTATAGTTCAATAATAATTTAATATAATAATCTGTAAATAGCTTAGAAAACCTTATGCATGAAACTATTAGAGTTTAGAGTTTCGTTACAGAGTGATCTCGTTACCATTGGACTCAGGAAGTCGTCAAATTTTTACAATAAATAGGTTTACAAAATCTATTCAAATAGCAAAGAAAATTGTTCGCAAAGCAAGACTTTTTTCGGGCATCATAACAATTATTATTTAAACACATACTTTAAGAAAAAGTAATTTCATGTGAAATATAGATTTTTGAATTGCATTTACTTTGCAATACGACACTTAACCAGCCATACAAACTATAGGAATCGAACCAGTTACTTACATAGAACAAATGAGAGCAAAATCATAAGCATTGTAATTTATAGTGGACGCGTATAACAATTTTACGGTGGTATTTTAGTCGTCAGTGTAATAATAGCAGTAGGCCAATAGCTTGAGCTATAAACTATTATATGAATAAGCTATAAAATGAATCACACTACAATTAAAGCAGCTTCACGCTTTTCGCTCATAGCAGGATAGATAAAGGGAACCCGATGTTAAGACACTCCGTTTCCTACTTTAAAAATGATACCGAGTAGGGATCGAACCTAAAACCGTCGCGTGTACAGACGCTGTTTTACTGCGCCACATATAACCTACAAACTTACAATTGTGTAATGCATAAAAATATGTTTATAAATAAAGGAAAATATTGTAAAACTAGCGGGCCCGTGCGGGGCTACGCCCGCTTGAATTAGAAATATTAATAAAGAAATTGGTAAAACAGTAATTAGTAAAACAGTTGTATAAAATAACTGTTACGGCAATTAGCAAATTTGTCGAACTAAATACTTTAAATTGACATTGTGGGTTTGCCCACAATCGTACATAAACCCTATATGTTTTCGGAATTCTTTAATAAAATTTTTATTCTTAATTTTTCTTTCTGTTAATATTAATCTAAATATCATATACAAAAATGTATCTAATAAAGTAATGATTCATCACAACCTATAGTCTGTATGTTTGTAGATTTTTTCTGCTAACTAAGCAAATGCAATGAAAAAGTAAACATCAAAAATCAGGAAACATTCGCTTGAGCGTTTCTTTAAGAATTAATAATGGTCTTTTTTTTACAAAATTTAATTAAAGTAAAACTACATTCATCAGCTAATATAATGATGTTGTAGAAAATAAAATTATATACTCGTAAAAAAATATATATACGAATTTGGAATTTAATAACTGTTTTTTTTACAATAATTGTATTCTTTCATAGAATTCTATTATTTTCTATATTATATCAATGAATTTTACTCACCAGTTTTGTCATCAGATTTTTTGGCGTCCGGGTACAGCACCAACATGAACTCATTGCTAGTGGCCTCGTTGGTGGTTGACACTTTTTTGTGTTTCCGCAAGGGTACAGGTGATGTAGCTTCTGGCACAGGAGCGCTTGCTGGAGATGCGGCCAATCTTTTTCTCCTTGGTGCAGGAGATACAGGGATTTCACCCTCCTCTCTTGTCAACACATCATTAATAATTCGGGATTCGACGGCCAAAAACTCCATATCTACTGCCCGACCTGGAATCTTAACGGTATCAGATTCTGTACTAGGTGCACTCATACCGTAAGGACTCTCCGCTTTCACACGAAATCTGTATTGGCTTCCTTCGATCAGGTCAAAGAGAGTAACAGTAGTTTTACGGCTGGTTGTTGCTTTTAACCAAACATTCCAGCCGCTGCGATAGTATTCTATGACATAGTTACCAATTCGACAGCCACCGTCATCTTCAGGAGGCTCCCAGTCCAATGTAATGGACTTGTCAACCTGTCTAGTTACTGTAACATTTCTAGGAGGATCTGGAGGGGCGGTAATTGTTACCAAAAAGGCTGCAGTATCCTCTCCTATAATATTTCTCGCGTGCACTTGATATTCACCACGGTCGCTTCGCCTTGCCGCATTTATTTTTAACATAGAAAACTTCGATGTATTTGTAATTTGAACACGTTCATCAACAATTATTGGTTGACTATCATGGCGCCATTCAATGACGGGTGTGGGTTTGCCCACAATCGTTGTTTTCAAGAAAACAGTTTCGTTTATTTCGTATAATAACCCATCTTCGTATTGTCTCGGATATCGCAACTTAGGAGCTGCCTCCAGTGACAGCCTGGCTCTACTCACGGCGTGACCGGCGCGATTAGTTGCGGTGCATTTAATCTCTCCCTCATCGCTGGGTAGCGTTTGATGAAAAATTAGCACACTAGAAGATTCGTCAGTAGATATCGCTGTCCTTCTACTACTGAATATTTCGTAATCGTCTTTGAACCACGCTATAGTCGGCGGAGGCAAACCCGAGAACGACACTCGGAATTCTGTTTTGTCATTTTCGAGAGCGATCACATCTTCGAGATGTTGAAGGAATAACGGCGGTTGCTGGATTGGGTTGTCAGAGTTAACAGTGAGCACATCAGAGAGTTCACTGTACTCAGAGCGGCCGACGGCGTTAATAGCCGCGACGCGGAACTGGTAGCGGTGTGGAGGCTCTAATCCTGTCAGCAAAAGCTCAGGTCGCAAAACGATAGGGGGCGCTGTCCGAACCCAATCTACTGACCCAAGCCGATTGCATTCTACTTGATAACCACGAAGCGGTGCGCCTCCGTCGTGCGCTGGCGGCGCCCATTTCAACGTAATCGCATTGGGCTCATCATCCGTCAAAAGTGGAATAATATCTGGCTTGCCCGGAAGCGCCGGCCGCCCTGGAATAAGAAAGCAAACGATCTATAGCTATTGTATAAATTTTCCAAACACACTCGTAATGATCACATAATATGTACATTTAAAAACATCAAATTGACATTACGTTGCTAATAAAAGGTGTGTAATCGTTACATGAACCCAGGGCTTTGTTTTGGTGCGCCACGCTCGCAGCGAGCGGTCTTTTTAAAAATAGCTGCGTAGGCTGGGGCGTCGATCGGCATCTGATGCCACC
This sequence comes from Heliconius numata, assembly GCA_016802625.1. Lineage (NCBI taxonomy): Eukaryota > Metazoa > Arthropoda > Insecta > Lepidoptera > Nymphalidae > Heliconius > Heliconius numata. Next base: position 491,165 of record JAEBDU010000087.1, read on the forward strand.
GAGTGTAGGTGCAATCGTTGCGGGGGGTCGGGAGTGCATGTTTGAGGGTGTTATAATCACCTGCTGACTTCCAGTGGACGTTTTTCCTGGTCTTGTGGGAGTGTGCGGAAGATTGGTTGCCCATGGCGGCGGCGGCGCACGCCACACTGAGGCTACGCCCGCGCACTGACCGCCCCCGCCCGCCTCCGTCCGCCCGACGCCCGCGAGCTGGGAATAACTCCGACGCACCGACGATGCGAGACCAACTCTTATTGATGCCCCGTCAGTATTGATGGACAAGTTATGATTTAATTTACACTAAAAATTAATAGATAACAAAAAATTTTGCTAATAAATGTACGTATAATTCATTATTGAATAATTGTAATAACACTCCAGATAGGAACAATATATTTGGCACATTTGGGACTGACATTTCGCGAAGAGCGACATCTTTCGCGCACGTACAGAAGCAAAATGAAAAGTTTTCGATATAGGTAGGTCCGTGAAACTCTATGTGAACAATTTGCTAGCGATTCGTTCAGATGGCGTTTGATGGGATATTCGATACAAAATCTGAGATTATATCACCGTTGAAAATAACTCGTTCTTTCATACATCGGTGTAATTAGTTTAAAGATAGAATGTGACGGCAGGATAGAGGGGTTATCTTAAGATTGTTCCGCATTTCTTTCATTATTCAAATCACATCACATCACATTTATATCTGAAATATTTATTAAAAAGTAAGAACATATTTCAATTCAAATTATTTTGTGTGTATACTGCGTATGGATTTGTTGTTCAAGTCACGAAGTATTCTGCATATGCGGGAGGCAGGGTAGGAAACCTAGTGTTAAGACTCTCCGTTACCCACTATCCGTCTCTTTTTCTGTATCCCGTTACAAAATGTGACTATATAAAATATCTTAACAAATTTATGACGACTAAAATATAACTATAATAATAATCTACATTTTATATATACAAACATACGTATTTATTTAATTAGTTGTGAGTACGATCGAACGTGGAAAAACGTTTTCATTTATATTTTTTGGCTTCGCCCGTCTACTAACTACTAACTCAGCATTGAGTTTCGCCACTAAACATTCAATGTCTTCAAAATGGGCGAAGAGTGAAGACAGGAAGAAATTTTTATATATAATCACTTCATTGCAGCAAAACGAAAAAAAATATTTTGATTTGTTACAACAGTTATAGATTAACAGTCTGTCCATAACAGTCAATTTATTTAATTCATAAATTAAAATACTTTAATATGTTTAATAATACTAATTTATTAATAAAATAATTGCATCATCGCCAATATAAAATACTTTCTTTATTACGCCATTAATTAAGTTTTTAATTTAAAAAAATAATATTAAAAGAAGCAAGTTTCATAGCGATTATTTGAAAGCAGGATTCTTGATAATACAATTCCTGTATAGAAGCAAAGTCACCTTGGGTTTGGCAAGACTCCAACTTCGGTAACTAGGTCGATACGTTTTTAACTTACCCAAAGGATTCTTTACATTTGTGTGATTGTTACATATATAAATATACTTGTTTACAATAAGTATATTTTATCAGCTTCCCACAGCTGTACCCTGCACACAGCAGGGCAGGCAGTGAGAACCTAGTGTTAAGACACTCCGTTTCCCACTTTCTGCCGAATTCTGGTAGTAAATTTTATAAATGTAAGTATATTTTATGTTTGTAATATTTTTAATTAAGACCGTTGTGGCAGAGTGATGCAACTTCAGAGTTTAAACGTGATAGTCATATGGTCGATTCCCGCTTGAGGAATTGGTTATATTTAAATTATTACCCGATTGCGGCGGAGTCCAAAGTGTTTTTAGCTTATATGAATCCTTTGTTACCTTGTAACACCAGGGAACCGTCGTTCAATTTCTTATGTTGGCGCATGTCATCCAGTAGATAAATTAATTTAGTTTATGCAGTCGGATTTCTTGGTCGATTTCCAGGAGGCGCGGGCTCGAGTCCCGCTACGTTCAAATTTTTGTATGTTTTCTAAATAAGTATTTTTACTTTGTTTTTAATTCACTTGTTTTAATTTCCCACTCTGGCAGACAAAGCGCGTCGTTGAATTTCGATATTTAACATGCAATAGGTCGAAAACATAGTGTCTTAACACTAGGTTCTCTCTGTCTTCCTTGTTGCAAAAAATAAAAGCTGTTCTTTTTAAAAATTGTATTTAATCGCGAAAATAAAAGAACTTAGTAATTGATTGTACTATTAGTCATATTACGTTTTCCGTTTCAATATGAGTCTGTGCCATTTTTATTATTCGTCTCATAGCTATTTTTGTGCGTAATATATGGACGTATGATCATGTTTTTCGTGTTTCATTTTCTTAAACAAAAATACGCTAAGATTTTTTATTTTTCTTCTCAGCTTCGTCTTACGTTTTATAAGTTGCTATGAATTTGTATTGCTATCAAGAATAACTACAATAACTACTATCTCACCTAACGGATGTCAATCCGTTAACTTAACAACGGTTGGCGTTTGAGTAAAATTGAATTTTTGCGAAAATTTTGCAAAATTTTCTGTTTTGGTATAAGTTAGTCGAAGCACATGCTGTGCGCGTGAATTTCAAAACGTTCCACAGCTTAACTCTATGGGACACATTTTGACCATTTACTCAAAAATTACAATTACAATTCACAATTATCAGCAAACTACTTCCCCGGGATCACCGTGTCGTCCACAACGTTCCTGCAACATTTCAGAGGTGTAGGTTTAACGATTTAGGAGGAGTAGCATTACACGGAAAAACACTCTTGAACAATAAGAGACCAGTAAGAGACCAATCATGCCTCCGAATGGGAATCGACCCCACAACCTTCGAGTTTAATATATTATTTCTACGATAATATCCCAGAATCCAAAATTAAAACTAGCAAACACCAATATGAATCGCTGCAATGCATATTTGTTGCGAACTGCATTGTATTCAATCTTAAGCCGCTTATGCCATTTCCATTTTCTAGGGTTTACGCATAGATGCACTTTTATCAATTTTTCGAAGCCACTACCGATGAATAGGCTTACCTTTGAAGGCTTACCTTTGAAAAATTAATTGAAGTGCTTTTGGAGTAGTGTGGATTAAATTCTCGTGTACGGCTTCCAATTATTCCGATGATTGAATATTGTTAATATGCCCTATATATTATTAATGTCATCGCGACACCACTTATATAGTAGAGAATGTGAAGAAGTTTCGAACTTCAAATTCATACTTTTACGCATCAAAATCGCATTTTCAGTATACATTTTGCCGTTGTGATGAACAAAATTTTATTACGTAGAATAAGACATTTTAAGACGACTTACTACTACACTTATATGTAAATCTTATAAAGTTGAGCTGGGTGACTGGGGTTCCATATTAAATCCAATTTTTTTATGTCAATAGAAAATGCTCATCATGTTCAATAACTTTTCTTATAGCGTTGTATTGATATCTCTTACAGATTAGGCGGGCTAGGATTCACATTAGATATTCGGAACATCAAAACAAATTATAGCCTACGTAGCCGAAGACTAATAGCTACATAACAAAAGAAGTTACATTTAAATTCGTCCAGTGGTTTTTGCGTTTAAGATGAACAACAGACAGACGGACAAGAATTCCAAAAATCATATTTTTGCCTTCTATCACTTGTATTAAGTCCCCCTGAAGTGTTTTCTTTTAGTTTATATTCAATGTACAGATTTTACCCCCCTTTACAGGTTTATTATATAATATAGATATAGATATTTTTAAGTTTACCTACTTAGCAGGTAATTTATTACAAATATAAACAAGTTTCGAGTGCCATTCATTGCCAAATAACTGCCCTCGTTCAGTTAGCACTGACAGAACTTTTTAGTTTGAATAATTTACATTTGTATTTATCTCGCGCATCGTGTTATATAGACAGAGAGAGAGAGAGAGAGAGAGAGAGAGAAAAGATAAATATGTTGGGAACGTGTGAGAAATTCAATAAAATATTTCATATCCCTTGCATTTGATGGTAAAAATATTTGCCGTTACAACATTCCGTTCGCTCGCAACGACTCGACGCGACGCGACGCCTGAAGAAACATCTCGATTTCTATACAAATATTTTCATATTGAAAAATTGCAAAATAAAATTCATTCACATTCACTTTGCTTCACATTTGTGTTTTGTTAGTGCCTGTGGTATCTAAAAGCGTTTATTTTGCACTTACTGTATGCTGGTAGTGTTGGGAATATTGGTTTATTCCTTTTAATTCTATATCAAAATCAAGAAATTTTAAATATTGTGCTTAGAAGTGATTGTATAGAAATCATGTTTAACAATTTGAAATTTTATTTATTTAACAACTTTACAAAATTTAATTATTTTTTAGGTACTATTTGTTGTTAGGTTATGGAGAAAAAATATTTCTCTTCATGTGTATCCTTGAAGAGATTTCTTTGTTACTTTTACACTACAGAAGAAGAAGAAGCCTGTTAGGCTCTACAGGATCTAACTCTGGGAAGTGCTTGTAAATCCAATATCACGATAATCCAAAGAGTTTAGAGAGAGACTAAATCATGACAAAACTATAACTAAGTATATTGCGAAAAAGATTTTTTTGACATATGAAACTCTAAAGATGAAATTCTCAAATGAAATATAGCAGTATTTTTTATTATGATGAAATATCTCATTAAGACATTCTAATATTATAGAATTATCTTTTATAATATATCGTTAAGAATATTAGTTTTGTTTTATTTCATATATAATTATAATTAAACATTACGTAATAATTGAACGTTACGTTCGTTAAGCTCCGTTTAAAAGTAAAATTATCGATAAAAATATATATAAAAACAGTAGAGGAATTTGAATCTGCACAATATATATACCTACTATCGTTTTTACTAAAGCGCGGAAATGAAAATAATTTAAATATTTAATGATTCCCCCGAGTGGAGGTCGAACCCACAACCACCGTGCTTACAGTTAGATAAAGACTACTGACATAAAAAAATCTATATCTTGGGTTACATTATCATAATTTCCTTAATTATTTGTTGTTTTGAAATTTAAAAACTATAATTTTTATTAATACTTGATGTAAATAATACAACGTTACTCTTTAACGCGTTACCAAAGCGAGGAAATAAGAATTTTCCCCCAATTGGGAATCGAATCCACGACACGCTATGGCTCCGAAAATTCTAGTTCATGTGATGTATATAATTTAAATATACACATCTAAATATAATGGTTTCTATTAGAAATAATAGAAAAATTAAAAATCCTTCCTTCGCCCACGAACGGACCCACTACCTTCGCAACCAGTCAGTCAGATGCTAGCCACTGCGCCACAATAGGTTTTTACCCGCGGCTTTACTTTCATGGATAAATTAAAATAACTAAGAGATGTATACGATGTATAATGAGTATAATATAGCCTAGGTATATTATATCACGTTAATCTTTTTTTTTATTTTATTTTATTAGCCTAGCCTAGCCTAGCAAGCGATCCCTACGACATGCGTGAAGAGAAATCTCCCACACTCCAAGGATTGGATTAAATTGCCCCGTTTTGTCTTAAAGTCACTTGAATGAAAACACTTTTAAATCAATTTTAGACGTCGATTTTAATAATCATTTAAATAATTATCACTAAAATCGACGAAAACTAAATAAACAAAGTGTCTGGACACTACGTTCTCCCTGCCTTCTGTTATATATGTAACTAATTTACATACTCAAATGATAACGAAAGTAAAATTATACAAGAATTAAGTAAAGTGAAAGCAACAGTCACTATCACGAGCTGATGAACAATATGATAATGGCAATAGGCAACATTTACATATAATTTGCATCGATTGTTTTTATTATATAGGCTATGTATACTCACTCGTATGTAGTATTTTTTAAAGATATTTCATATTATAGATGTTTAATTTTAGTTTCGTTTGTTTAGTTATTTTGTTTTTTCTTCTTCACGCTTTATTCCAAATATGACATGGTAGTCAGAGGTAACACGGTGTTAAGACACTGCGTTCCCGTCCCGCACTTTTGCGTGTTTAGCGGTGGAACTGTGGTGAAACAAAACGGCACTCTTTATTTTGTAACCAGAGCGATTTTATGAAAATATTTCATTTCCACGAGTGGGAATCGAACCCGAATCGATCGAATGGGTTTACAGTCAGACGCTGTGCCGCTGCACTACGACTACCAAAACTTAATCAAAAATAATATATTTCTGCTTTTTTGTGTGTCTGAGATTTTAAATTTGATCAAACTCAGCTTAAATGCTTTGTACCTACTTATTTTATAAAACTGGAGAGTTTGTTTGGTTGAACCCCCTTATCTTAGGAACGTTCGGTTCGGATTGGGAAAAATATTTTTTATGTTTGTTATGTATCAGGGAAAGAGAGAGAGGGTTATTGCAAAAATGTAAAACCTTCAGAGCTTCTGTTGTTTTTTAATTTAAAAGTCACAACAAGTCCGCTTCAAACAAACTCTTATATTGGAACCAAAACACAATTCAGTTTTAGTAAGCAAGTAAGCGCGGCGTTGAGTTCCACCACTCAATATGCAATGCCTCCGGTATTCGCCGGAAAGTGGGCAACAGCAGGGTGTTCGGAGTGTCTTAACACTAAGTTGCCCTCTGCCTAGCTATGTGCAAGATACAGCGTAAAGCAAAAAAACACATATTGTGTATAATCTATAATGTAATCCTAAAATAAGTTAACAAGTGCGTCGTTGAGCTCCGACACTCAACGCCTCGAGAATCCAGCGGATATATAATTAGGACAAAAACTAATTGTAGATGAATGGGCAATGGACAAAAACTAATGAAGCTGTCCAATGTCCATACTTCTAAGTTCTATCTATTTATCTTCTATGATATCTAGTTTGATATGAAAAAAAATATATATATATATATATATATATATTTTAATAATTTGAATGAATTAATCGAGTCCCACTTCAACGTACAACGTTCAACTACTATTTTATTTTGCTAACAATATTGTCGTTATGCTAACGAGATAAATAAAATGTAACAAGCGTATTTCGACGTAGCTTGATGAGAACGTATGGCTTAGTGGTCAGAGCGCCTGATCGGTGTCCACGAGGCGCGGGTTCGAGTCCCGCTACGTTCAAATTTTTATACGTTTTCTAAATAAGTATTTTAAATTATAATCATTTTTTTTTGGCCTAGCGGCATAGTGTATGAGTAAACGCGACGGTTGCAGGTTCAGTTCCTACTCGATGAAATATATTTCCTCACTTTGGCAAGGGGACAAAGCACGACGTAAAGTTCGGCCACAAGTACGCGTGGGGAACAGGATGTCGTAACACTATTTCCCTGTGCCGATATGCGGGATACAGCGTGAAGCTGAAAAAATAATAATTATTATTATATATCTACCTATTATAAATAGAAAGTTAAATTAAGCCGTATGTTTCCACTTTCAATGCTACATGTTATATGCAAATGATTGAATTATATTATTCTCTAAAGTGATTTAATTAAGTTAAATGATTTATACAATTCTAGAATAATTTGTTCTAGAAAATAGATATTCAGTCATTTATGTTTTATATGAAGTTTTTTTACATATTTAAAGTGTTATTCCACACTTAGGAAAGAAAACACTCTTTTAGAAAACTTATTCGTTTTCCTAAGTGATTGGGGGATGACGTAGCGGGATTTGAACCCGTGCCTCTTGGATACCGGTCACGGGCAAATTCCAAGAGACGAGTTCAAACTCCTCTACGTTTTTTAATACGTTTTCTAAGAGTATTTTTTTATAAAAACTTTAACCCTAAAGGGGGCAAATTTTAGTCCTAAAGGCGTGAAATAGGGGTTGAAAGTTTGTATGGATAAAAAATTAAATCGGCATCGATTTTTATTGAAAAATTTTAACCCTAAAGGTGTGAAATAGGGGTTGAAAGTTTGTATGGATAAAAAATTAAATCGGCACGACATTTTTATAAAATTGTAAATTCTATAAAAATCGAATCGATCAGTTATTTCCTCGATAAATTGACTATTCAACACAAAAAAAAAACAATTCGATCTATTCCAGAAATAAGCATGTTCAAAAAATCTTTAGTTCTATAATAAATATTAGTAAATATCTGTGATGATATTCAGTTGCCTGATGCCGATTTTCAACAGATGTGGTTATTCTTCACACGATCTCTAACATTTTGTTACAGTTTATTATTACATTAGAAAGATAAAATGAAAGATTGTTTTTCAGATGTTTATCTTCTTTTTCATTTATATTTGTTGGCGCGAATATAGATTAGAGGCAGTTAAGTTTGTTCGGACTGAATTTGTTTTGGTTTGTTGTGGTGCTGAATTATTATTTCGCTTTGGTAATAATATAAAGGTGCGGCGTTAAGTTCCGCTAATAGACTCCATTAGTAGACTTGTAAGCAGTTTCGATAGCTAATATAGAGAATAATAATGGAAATATAGCAAAATCTACGTTTATTGAGCGAAGCGAGCGGAGCGCTCTACTGGAGACTTTCCACACTCTTTGTTTCCAATAGGGAACCTATTGGAAACGGTTGGACCGATATTTCAATACTTTAATATTATAAAGCTGAAAAGTAGAGAATGTTATAATGTTATAAAGTAGAGAATGTTATGTTGAATGTGATAATGTTATGTAGAGTCTTAACTCTAGGTCCCTAGGTTCCCTCTGCATACCCTGCTGTGTGCGGGAAGTCAAGGGGTCAGTTTAAAATGTTCCGCACCCTCCTTTTTAATAACACCCAATGGAATGTTTACTTAAAAACGATCTTTGTTTCGTTCATCTGGTCTGATGTTTCTCTACTCCGCGAATTGTTATTTGTGTCTACTCCGCGAAATACAGAAACGAACGAATTGTGTGAAAATAAAAATACAGACTAACAGTTTGTTTATGTAAAGAACGATCACGTATTGCTATCCAAAACTCTATTCTTACATATATCTAGATTACTAGGTGCTAGTGATATGTCACTAAGTCACTACTTTTTTCACTTTATTTATTCCACTATATAGTCCGCATAGTGAAGGTAGAGACAACCTGTTTTTAATGTGAGGAAACATTTTTACGGATACACCGCCAAAAAAACCATAGTTTTTTTTATGTGGGACTCATGGGCAAGCAGGTTTAGGCCGACCCCACTACCCAAAAATTCTCATGATGCTCCTCCTCGACCGCCACAGGGTGTGGCTAATGGAGACAAGACATTCTTCAATAACCCCTACTGATTATTGAATATGTATACCGTACAATTTCAATCAGTATTTTAACTTAGACTTTCTTTTTATAGGCAGAGATAACTTGGCCTTAAGACAAACCATCCTGAATTTTCCATGTGAATATATTATTTCCTCGAGTGGGAATCGAACGCACAACCAACCGCGCTTACAGTCTCACACGTGTGACCCTGCGCAACCCTGGTCTATTAAATGTTTATTGAAAGTTTCTCGAAAACTCCAACGCTAGATTTGAAATTAGAAGCGAACGTTTAGTTGGTTTTAGATTTTTGTTTATTTGTCCGTTACGGTAATTCTTTTAGAAAAGAATTTCCTATAAATCTTTCACTGTAATATTAGCTGCACCTTCTCAGTCCTTGATTAAAACATAAATAAAAATATTTACTTAGATTTTGTCACTCTAATGTGTCTTCATGCTTCCTGCGTATAGCAGAGTAGGCAAAGGGAACCTATTATTAAGACACTCCGCTCCTTAATTTATATTCAACTATCAAGACATTGTGCGTTTAACACCTGAACCCAACGCCGCGCTTTATCTTGTTATCACAGGGAGAAAATGAAAATAATTGTCCAAACCCTTCCATTTGCTGGCTCGTATGACGATATGACGAACGTTACACACTAGTGAAACTCAGTCTAAACATTTCTATTAATTAATTCACGAAGAAAAAGGTTTCATATAGTGGGAATCGAACCTACAACCGTAGCGTTTACATTCACCCAGTGCCGCTACTCTACGATTGTCTCCAAAACTGAACGACTAATGATGCAACGCTTATTTATTACAATTACCAGAATATGGCTGCCAAATCATTGCCAAAAGTATTAATACAACTATTTATTATTCGACATAAAACTATGAATAATGACTATTGAAATATTCATTTAATGATCAAGCTTTGCCAATGTTTATACTTTTAGTGACGGCGGAACCTAACGCCGTTTTGAGTATAATAATAGTCAAAGAACTAACTGTGTATATAAATATAGGCATATTATATTATATATTATAAACTGGACGGCTAAGGAGTTGGTGGCCACTTGCCTAAGATTAAGCGCGGCGTTGAATTTCGCCCTTTAACATATACGAAAATTGAGTGGTTTGTTATACTGTCTTAATTCTAAGTTCTCTCTACCTACCCTACTATATGAGGGATACAGTGTTGAGCAGAAACAAAAATGAAGTTGAACCCATAACTATCATATACAGAATCAACACACTTCGCCATCACATCATTGTATTACAAAAACAGTATAAGAGACTGAAAAAAGTCAGTAAAGTATTTAGAAAGTAAAAAGTCTTTCGTACATTTAATTGCTATCGACTTAGTAACTTAAATTGGTGTCTCCTGAAGGTATTTAAGGATGAATATTGTATGTGTTTTTTAGGTCAATTATCTATAGGTATAATATAAAAATCAGATTATTCAGTCAGACAACTCTCACCTTATGATATATCAATACACAAATAATAGGTAACAATATTTTGTTAGAATAAATCAAGAAATAGAAAACAAACAGTCTATGAATAGAATGAGAATAAATTCAATTTTAGAGGAGCGCCTTAAAACAACGTAGGACTAGCTGAGACCTTGCCAAGTTGAAGGGGCAGTATTCCAATTGCGAAGAATGCAATGGAAAATATTCCAGCATTTAGCTTTTTGTATATGCTGATTGTTAATTAGCTTTTTCTTAGCTTTCTTTACTCGACAGCGCAATTCAAGGGGTAATGTGTTTATCAATCTATGTGTTTATGTTTTCATTATTTGGCTTCTTTTTGTTTTTAGTTCTTTTAACCATATTTGAAGTCCAATTTTTGAGACATTGCGTGTAGAGCATCGGAACTCAACGCCGTGCTTGTTTTGTTAATAGACCTCAGCAAATGGGAATAATTTATACCAGTGGGAGTCGAATCCACGAAAGGTAGACACTGCACCACTGCGTCATTGGAATTTTTGGTGTGTTGTCTAATAGAATAACTATCGGTATTCTATTAGACAACACACCAAGAATAAATAAATATTTTTGTTCAATCGGTTCTTTCAATTGATTCTTAAAGTTTGTTTCTTAAATACTGTAAACTAATAAAGTAGGTATTGTGAAAAATGTGAAATCCAAGCAATGGAAAGATAAATAGTTTCAGAAATGTTATTGCAAATCTCATATAAAATCCAATTGGCTGTTAACACTACTGTAGCAATGATTTATTTGTTTGTTTTTATTGCTTATGAAGAATTATTTAAAACAAGAAAAAAAAAAATATGTGTACAAAATTCTTACCGTTACTGAGTAAACAACAAACACACGTAACTAATATACATAGAAAAAATTAAAAATTGACGTGTACATAGTATGTAGGAATAGGTAGAGTAAGGGAGCGGAGAGAGGAGTTATCGTAATTCCTACTACCGCCTTAATTAAGCTGGCGGCTGACTTGCAAAAGCAAATAGGTAGGATAGACTTGGGCCGAGTTGAATGGCGAATCCTAAGATCGACCGAGCTGGAGCACTGTGGACGCCTTCTGTACCACAATAGGATATAAGGTCTAAGTCGAGTAAGACGATGTAATCTTAAAAACTGTCGCAAATATTATTTAGTTTACGTAACGTAAAGCCAGCGAAAAGCTAATTCCCGATAGTTAGCGACGTAACTGAAAATGTGGTCAATTTTACTTCCATTTTATTTAATTATCGAAAATTATAACCAAATTACACAAAATATTTACTTACGTTATAGCCTCTGTGTTATTTTTATATATGTTTTAATCGACTTCTTTTTCTAAAAATAAGGAAGGAATATTTTTTATGTATTTCCATCGATTTCTTCCTCATTTGCGGATCGATTTTAAAAAATCTTTTTTTACTTGAAAGAGTGTACTTTCCCGTCGGTCCCATTACTACCAAGTCAGGAGCTGATGATGGAATCCCAGAATACACGCTACACATAATAATCAAATATTTGCTTTTTGATTGCATGGAGAACGAAATATCGTAATAATAGATTTCCTTTGCCTATCCTACTATATGCGGGAAGCTGAAAAAAAAATTTTCTTTTTCTTAAATTACTAAAACATGTTTATTTACAATAATCAAGTTTAAAAGTAAAATATTCAGTATTTTTAAATAGCTTAAGTTAAGAAAACGGTGAGTGGTCATTAGAGGAGGCTACCCACTTGCGGCCTAGTCTTTGTTGCAATATAATTTATTCCTTTAAATCATTATATTATACTAAGGAAAATTGTAATTTTTTTTTATAATATTCAATTCAATTGTAATTTCAAATGTATTACTCACAGGATTTTGGACACTTAATCTGTAATAGTTGCTCAAAAGTAAACTAAAAAATCTAAAAATATATATTAAATACGTACTAACAAATTAGCCAACATTAAAATCGTGGGGAAAAAAAGTGGAACAGAGAATATTTAAATATCCCTGCATATAACAGTTATGGAGTGTAATATAGAATGTGTGATACTACCTCATTATGTCAAAGAAAAATGTTAAAGTTTTCTTTCCCAATGTACTATTTAAAATATTTAGTATTTCACGCTCTGTCCTGGACATAACAGTGTAGGCAGAGGGAGCCTGGGAACCTAATGTTAAGTTTCCATTAAAGCACTTTATTATCGTACGTACGACCGTTGCGATATTCTACTTTTCGCCGAATTCTGGAGGCATTGCATGTTGAGTGACGCAACTCAACACAATACAGGAATAATATTAAATTTCAGATTTGTACAGAAAATTTGGATTTCACATTTTACCCACATAAAACACTGCAAGACTTAATTAAAATAATGTAAAAATAGCTAACCCGACGTGTGCGAGACGCGCTGGTCTGAACAAGTTATTCAGACGATGCTATTTCTGGCGACGATAGTTGATCAAATATAACGACTAATTACTTTATTTAATTTATATTTTTTTAGCTTCATCTTGTATCCCGCATATAGGGTAGGTAGAGGAAACATAGTGTTGAGACACTCCATTCCCAACTTTCCTCTCAATTTCGAGATATTGCGTCAACCCCGCGCTTATGTCTCGTTACCAGAACGAGGTAATGAAAATAATTGATTACTTCACGTAAGAATCAAACCACAATCATCGCGTTGGCAACCAGAGCAACTCAATAGCAGAGAGGCCTACCGTGATTCTCTATAAATACGAGTATGTCACTGATATTGTAAATGATCAAAGAAAAAGGAATGTTTATTTTAGTTTAAGAATCATTCAACCCACAAACAGCTTCCAACCGCCACCCACCTCGCAGCGACCTAAATAGTGACTAAAAAATATTATTTTTATAACTAAGTGTAATATTCAGGCTTGCATAGAAAATATGCCAAGATTTCCGTTTACGTCTTCATCAGACCAGTAAAAAATATAATTGCTTTTTATTATAAGTAATATGAAAAATATTAACATAAAACAATATTTTTTGTAATCTCTATCTCTATATATAATAAAACAGTAAAAATATTTTGTCTGTACATTTAATAATTTGACTGAAATGGATAGAGGGACACTTACAAAAGAATAATAGAAAGCAAAAATATTTTTTTTTAATTTCTCGTCTGTCTGTCTGTATGTATGATCACGCTAATCTTCGAAAGTACTGATCCGATTTACTTTAAACTTTCACCAATTAAGGCTGTTTCTGAACGAGTAAATTAAATTAGTCATTGACATCATCAACACATATGACTGTCAGTCAATTCTGTTTATTAAATGAATAAACTTGTAGTTCAAGCGGGCGAAGCCGCTGGCAGGCCGCTAGTACATATATAATTATGTAATTGGAACAGTGTCTGATTGTAACGTTGGTTGTAAGTGCGATACCCATTCGAGGACATGAATTATTTTCACTATCTGTTTGTTGCCATTATTAATTATTTTCACCTAACACCAAACCTTGATAAACCTTGAATTCCGGCGGAAAGTCGAGAGCATAGTGTTTTGGCACTAGGCTATCTCTGCCTACACTGCATAATATTTGCATACATGTATATCCGCTTTATTTGAGTCTTCAGAGTTTTCTCCTTATTTGTATTAAAAGTTCTCACACTCATATCTTTTGATTGCGTCGACTTAGAACATAACACACATTTTATGTATTCAAGGAACTACTTTAAGAGACGATCGAATATCATATTACAAATACATTTTAGCCGAAGTACCTACAAAAGCTTAGCAACAGTTATATGCAAAAGGTATTATTGTATGTAATGTAAGTAGAGCGATCGAGTGGCACAGTGGTACAAGCGTGCGATTGTCTAGAAGCGCGACAATTAGTGGGTTCGATCCCCACTCGACGAAATTAAATTTTCATTTCTTCGCTCCGGTGTCGCTGAGTTCCGCCACCCAACACGCAATGCCTCCATTATTAAGCGGAAAGTGGAGAGCGGAGTGTCTTAACACTGTGCTCCTGCTTCATTGCCACTGTCTACACTGCAACATGCAAGATACACCGGAATTCGCCACAAAGTAGTACCTACAGCAGGGAAGTCAGTAATTGTGCGTAGATAAGAGTTCTGAGAGTTGTCGGCGTCGCCGGATCAGCTCGCTGTGATCTCAGGCCAGATAGTAGATAGCCTGAATTATAAATAATAAACAATCCCAAGCAATGTTTGCATTTATTCTTTACATTGTTGTAAAATGTATACGTAGATATTCTTATACTTATTATTTAATTCCCATGGTTAGACCAAGAGTGTTCGTTTGGCAATGTAGACCTAGCGTCCCAGTTTTGAATCAGATAGACAGATTGACAGATGGACACGCAGGCAGATGATAATGATAATAGTTTATAGTTTACTTTCCTCTAAAAAGGAATCGAACCCACAACAGATTATTGTATTTACAGTCCGGTACAGTCCTCCAACTTTTTGAAAGTTTCAGCAAACCTGTGTCATACATGAATATGAAAGACCTCTAACTGTACGACATTGTAAATGTATGGATATGTACATACGTGTTCAGTATGAATATTCAACACGGTTTTAGATGCAGCGTCTCATGCAAGTAGTTGCCATTTCATGCATTAAGCGTCCAAGAATAGATTTATGTGGGGCGAATATTTTTATACGAAAAATTATGAAGATTTTCATTTTCAGATTCACATTTCTTTTGCAAGTGCCAGTCGTGCCAGTGGCATAAAGAGAACTATGAACACAAGAAGTTGTAGGTTTGATTCCCACTCGAGGAAATGAAATATTTAATATTTCCATTTTCTTCGCTTTGGTACCAAGACAAAGCGTCAAAGCTTTAGTTTCACAACTCATCAAACAATGCCTCCGGAATCGGCGGAAAATGTGGAACAGAGTGTCCGAACACTTGGTTCAATGGGTAGAGAGAATCTAGTGTTGAGATAATCCGTTTTATACATACCACCTGAATTTGTCGCGTTTTGTCTTGTCAGAGAAGGAAAATTAAGTGGGGATTGAATCCACTAACGCCGCGTTGACAGCCAGATGCTGCCTCAATGCTCTACGACGAATACAAAAGTATATATTAGAAAATTTGACGAATTATTTAGTCTAGCTAGGGTTGAGGGAACCCAGTGTTAAAACATTCCGTACTTTCCTTCCAATTTGTAGACGTGCGTTGAGTTGTGGAACTCAACACCAGCAGAATGAGAAAATGGAACCTACAACCACCTCAATTACCAGTGAGACAACATTCTAATATCACAGTGAGGGCGTGACGTGAGAAATGTGATTCAAGTTCTATTTCCTCCCTTTTCAATTTTAGTGGAAATATCATGTTGAAAACACGAAGTGACACTAAATATATCTTACTAATTAATCTATTCTAATATTATAAAGATGATTATTGATGAAATACTGTTTGAAATTGAAATATTTTATTTTGATTAGTTGTCATTGTCCATTGTAGACTTGTTACCTTGGGCACTTAGAATGTGTCAAGTATCATAGATATCTGTTAATTATTCCCATAGACCACGCGAGGGACCACATGGACTGGGCATGGTGGTAATGGGCTCAATGAAAAATAAAAAATAAATAATTAAAAACGGCCCAGAAATGACGAAGATATCGACAGACACAAAGAATATATACATTTACGGAATATTCTATATTCCGTCGTTTATGAAAAAAGAAGAAGGTTAAAAACAAAACCTTTATTTTGTTTTCAATTACTTGCAAAATTTCAAGATATTACAAAATTTTAAGACATCTACTTGCAACATATTGCACGGAACTCGACACCGCGTTTCATCTTACAGGAGAGAGAGAATGATAATCATTCATGCTTTAATCGGTATCGGATCTGAGTCCACGAAATTTGCCTCCAAAAATAAATTAAAATATCGTACTTAACAAACGTTATTAATTACACAATTTATTGGAAACATGAATATTTAAATATAACACTTATAATTAAGCACTAACTACGTGAAGTGCTAAATGAATTATTTGCAAATTTAATATATAAAATGGAACGTGTGAAAATTATTTACAGTTTCAGAATATGATATTCAAAATATAAATTTTGGTGAACGTAGAATGAGGCCATGCATATGCATCAGTGCAGCGGCACAGTGTTTGGCACCCGGGTTCGATTCCCATCCGAGGTATAAATCATTTTTGTCCTTGCTCTGGTTACAAGACGAAACGCGGCATCGAATTCTACTAAACGAGTCGAAAACCCGGGCGGTGCGTGGGAAACGGAGTATGTTGATCCAAGTTTTCTCCTCCTTCCCGCTCTCCTGCTTTGGCAGAGGCAACCTTGGGTCGCATATAAATGCGGGATAAGGCGTAAAACTATCAAAAATGTAAATTTTGCTTCAACTAATTAATCAATACTGAAAAAGAAATTGAGGTCAGATTTTAAATTGTTACAAATTATTTATTTTTTTGGTTAATTTTGCGTTTATTATGGTACGGCAGCGCCTGACTGTTAACGCGATGGTTGTGTGTTCGATTACCACTCAGAGGACATATTTATTTTCATATCCGTGGGGATACCATAGTATAGTAGAAAAAAAAGTAACTTAAATGTAAAATTCCAAATTAAAACTGTGTTCCAAACTAACAGACAAACATAAATTGCATGCTGAAAACAGAAAGATATAAAATGCAATAAGAAAATGTTGAACGCTGCCAGCCAACACCGGCACCGGCCAGTGGGCGGTATTATTTTAGTGAAACAGAAAAACATCGCCCACAACGTCAGTGACTCCACGGTGAGGTATTCGTGACTAATAACGAAATATTTACGTAATACAGGTGTTTTTTGTTATTTTTAAATCTATATTGGTTTACCTGGTGGTCGGATAGGTTATTTTTGTATGGGATTGAGTTTTTGGGTGGGTTTTCTTTTATCCGTGGTGGATTTTGGTGGCATGAGATTTTATTGTTTTTTTTCTCGAAGGTAATGAATGAGGTGTGGAATTTGGTTTCTTATTTTATTTTTGATTACATTTTGATTTTAAAGTTATTATAAGAGAAAATAATTTTGAAAAGGTTATAATTTTAGATATTATAAATTATCAAAATGAATTAAATTCTATTTATAAATTACGAATATATATTTAGGTAAAATTTAAATAAAAAGCTTAAGAATAGGGCACAAATACAGATATATAAATAGCAATGGAAACTATTGAATTTAGAAAATTGAAATTTGGCATGTTAGAGAACGTAGCTAAGTACTAAGAGAATATTTCCCAAAATTCCTACTAAAACAGAAAGAAACAAGTATTTCAATTTAATTTCTTAAATTCCACATAAACGAAGTTACGATATGCAATGTCTCGGAATTTGGGCTTAAATACCACATATATAAAGACTGGCTCCAACTGTTATAAATACATAGATATATAATAAATATACAATTTAAAAACAAACCGACAAACTCTCGTGAATAAATAACACAAATAAATAGTAGGTAATGTAGATACATGTAACACGATGCGTTCTGAAGAAGCTCCAGTATTAATATAGCAATGCTTTTATTAATAAACCTGCGCCGAACGTAGCTTTACCTGTGCCACACCCACTCGGACTCTGATTGAAATGAAAATATACTTACATTTGTTTTAATAATATTATTTTAGCTTCACGCTGTAGGATAGGTAGAAGGAACCTAGTGTTAAGACACTCCGTTTCCCACACAACCGTCAATTTTCGGTACATTGCGTGTTGAGCAGTGGAACTCGAAACCGCGCTTTGTTTTCTTACCATTGAGAGGAAAAAAATGTTTATCGCTGTATTGAAAATTGAATTCATGACCGTTGCGTTAAGTCGGACGCTGTACCACTCCGGCACGACCACCTCTAAGAATTTTGTTGTTATCCATTACACTAATGTAATTATATTTCCATTTCTTCGCTCTGGTGTCGGCAAATCGCGGCTTTTAGTTCTGCCACTTAACACTCAATGCCTCGAGAATTCAGCAGGAAGTGTCTTAACACTAAGTTTCCTCTGCTTACCCTGCTGTGTGAGGGATACAGCGTGAAGCTGATTTTTAATTAATAAATTTGATCTAAGTTCTATTCGAGCGTCGATTGAGATCAAGAAGGCTGAAAAACCCTATAATATTTGGATGACATGAGGCCAACATGAGGCCAGTCATGGCGCAGGGGCACAGGCTTGCAACTATAAACGTGACAGGTTGTAGGTTCGATTCACACATGAGGAAATGAAATATCAGGTACACCGCGGCGTTGAGTTCCGCCATTGGACACGCAATGCTTTTAGAATTGAACGGAAAGTGAGTAACGGAAGTGTCTTAATGGGAAAGGAGTATCTTAACATTTAGTTCCCAGGTTCCCTCTGCCAACCCTGATGTATGCGGTACACATACAGCATCAAGCTAAAAAATAACAAAAGAAACAATATTTAACTTTAAAAATTTTGACATTTAGCACCTAAACTGCATAAAAATATACATAATATATATATAATTACAAAATAGCACTCAGCCATACAAAAATAGTAACTTTAAATAAAGCTATAGTCGTGTATAATTATAAACTATACTCTGAATTTGGTGTAATATGTGTCAATACAAATTAAAGTACCTATATTATGCAATAAAGTATTCTATATAACGCGACGGTTGTGGGTTCGATTCTCACTAGGGGAAACGATTATTTTCATTTCTTCCCTCTGGTAATAAGAAAAAGCGCAGGGTCGAATTCCGCTACTGCTACGATATGCAATGTCTCGGAATTTGGGCTTTTTGTGGGCAACGCATTGTCTTAAGGTTACGTTCCCTCTGCTTTGCGGTTGTATGCGGGATACAACGAGAAGATAAAAAAGGCAGAGAAAATTTAAGGTCTTGAAAACGAATAATTTAAAACATTTTGTGGGTTTGAAATGGGACATGAGCCTACTACTGCCGTAAAAAATTGGGACATTTTCACTGAGCCACAAAAGCTTAAATCTCTATAAGAAGATATGACGTAAACTAGTGTAAATTAAAGCACATCACTAATATTTTCATTTGGCACCACATCTGGTGGTCATTGTCAGTTTTAACGACTGCATAAAACTATATATGTTATATGTTTACGTCACCATACCGCAGTGTCTTAATATATATATGCATGATGGTCATGGGTTTGATTCTCAATCAGGGAAGCTCGCGTAGCCATGAAACATACGCTTGCATGGATGTGCCTTTAGTACCTCGCGATCGCGTGATTCAACACTTAGGAAAGAAAAACACTTTAAGAAAACGCATAAAAAATGTACGTAGCAAAATTTGAACCCGCACCTCTTGGTTTCCAAGAGTAGAAAATGGAATTTCTTTCAAATTCCATTTCTTAACACTAAGAATTGTATCAGGGTAAACTAAAATAATAAAGTTGTATAGGTAAACAGTCTTTATACATTTACCGAGTACCTCACTTCTGGGTGGTCGCCAAGTGTCTCGGAAATTGGTATCACCAATCGACAAATTATATGATTTGTTCAAACATGCTCGGCATCGTCATGTGGAGTGCCAATTTTTGAAATTCTATTATATAGATCGAACGAATTCGAGGAATATAACCAAAGCAATGCAGGACTATAACAAATCTTTAAATTAAATTAAAATTAAATCAGCTTCACGCTGTAGGCAGAGGGAACCTAGTGTTAAGCCACTTTCCCCTTAATTTTTTGGGGCATTCCGTGTTGAGTGGCGAAACTCAACGCCAGGCGTATGCATGGCACCAAGGTGCCAGAGCAAAGGAATGAAAATATTGAATGATTCATTTCCAAAAGTGGGGCAGAGTGCCATTACAGTCACACCCCTGCGCTACCACGGTCCCAACAAACCTTCAGTTATGAATAAAATGCCTACGGACATGTATCTATTTTAAGTAATTTCACGCTGTATCCCCCATTCAGCAGGGTAGACGGAGGGATCCTGTCTTAAGACACTTCGTTCCTCACGCAACGCCCAAATTTCAAGGAATTGAAAGTTAAGAGACAGAACTCAACGCCGTGCTTTGTCTTATTATCATCAGAGAAGAAACGAAAATTATTCATACCCCCAAGAGGGCATCGAATGCATAACCGTCGCTTTTACAGTCAGACAGAGAGAGAAAAATAAATTAAAATTGATTGACCACCACTTGACATTGACCACCACTCAATAAAAGTTTAATTTTCAATTCAATATAAAAATATTAATTACATCGACATTTAAAACTTTTGTAAAATTTTTAAATCACACCTACATGTACAGGTACAGCATATTGTTCTCAATTAAATTTATGCACTGATACGAGAGTACGATGAGATTTCATAATAAAATTGAATTTCCATTTACACGGTTATAGAGGACTCACGGTGGTTGCTTGTTCGTATCCAAATCATAGGAATATTAAAGTATGAATAGACAGTAGCACAAGCGTGTGACTGTAAACGCGACTGTTGTGGATTTGATTCCCGCTCGGAGATATTAATTATTTAATATTTTCATTCCCTTCCAACTCTGGTAAAAAGGCAAAGCGCAGAATGGGGAACGGAGTGTCTTATCACCAGGTTCCCTCTGCTTACTCTACTTTATGCGGGATACAGCGTGAAGCTATATCAAGCTATCTCTTTGATTAAAAAAATATCATATGTAAATACATATATAATATATAAAACAATGTAATTTAAAATATTCGTTTGATCAACTCGTACGGTTGGATGAGTGTAATGCGAATCATTGAATACGTGCAAGTGACAATATATTGTGGAAAGCACTAATTAATATGTTACGGTGACCATACAACTCGTCCAGAGTGTGTCCAGGCTAATATCTGTCCGATATTGGTTTGGGAGCATACGGGTACGCGACCCCGGATCCTCGAGCCGCCACTGTTACACCCTTATCCAGTGCGTTAGAGTGGTGTCCTTTTCCCCTCCTCCTCCTTTCCTTAGCTCCTTCCTTTCTTTTACCTATCCTTCTCTCTATCTACCTGTCCTATTTCCTCTCCCCTTGGTTTTTTCCCATAACTGGGTTTTAGAGGTTAGATGGCAATCGCTCCATGTAAAAAGCTTGCTGACGAGCTTCAGAATGGGCTCCTTGATGTTGACCGTCGCTCCGAAAGCTTGAAGCGAGTGAAGGTACTGATTGAGGGCGTTACCACAAACTTAATCAGTGCCTATGCTCCTCAGGCAGGATGTAGCGCGTCCGAAAAGGAGACACCGAAGTGTACTTTAAAAACATTTTACCGAAGTGTACTTTAAAAACATTTTATATTTACAATTATCATTTAAATTACATAGAGATTTTGAAACTTCCTTTACCTTATAAAAATCTATAACATTTTTATCTTACCTTCCTTTACATTCCTTACAGACATATAATATTATGTTTTCACAAAAAAAAATAATACGTAGCTCGATTTGAATCCACTACTCTTGGTAATCGTCCAATCTATCTATATATCTATTTATAAGCTAAAGCATAAAAAATAAAGCTTTAAAATATAACGAAAAGTCCTTAAAGAAAAATCAATATGTTAAAATTTCAATCTATCACACGACATGTTCAGCGACGCTCGAGCGACAGTGCCGTCGTCACTTAAACGTCGATATTGAAGGGTTTGAAGCGTGAACCTCTAACCTCATTATTAAAATAATGTGTTATTTGCATATATCATTTTTATTTTAGCCAAATCCTTGATACCGAGGCCATCGAGGCGCAGTGGCGTAGCGTCTGACTGTAACCGCGATGGTTGTAAGTTCGCTTTAGAATCGGAGGGGCCAGTTAATTTCCGCTCTCTGCTAACAAGACAACGTTGAGTTCTGCCACATATCTGCCGCAACGTTTCTAAGTTTTACGGAAGGTGGGGAAAAGGAGTTTTCACATTAGGCTCTCTCTTCCTACCCTGTTTTATGCAGCATATAGCGTGAACCTAAAAACAATATCAACGTGAAACATTTGGCATGTTTCTAAGAGAAAATTAGGTATATTAAGTAACTTTTCGCAAACCAAGAAGAACGGTGTGTCTTAAAACTGGGTTCCCTCTGCCTCCCCTGCTCTGGGTAGCCTACAGCGTGAAGCTGATTTATTTGGTCATCATAAACTAAGATGTTAATATAATGAGAATATTTATAAAAAGATATATTTTTCACTTATTTTCTCCCAACTGCACGCGTCAGTCAGATGAGCTAATTTTAGCGATTTAAAATTGACTTGATATGTTTTAAATTCATTATAAAAATATAATAACAAATACCTAAATTGTTTGAAAAAACTAAAACTAAGAACACATTAATAATGCGATTATAATAAGATATGTTTTTTGCTAGAAGACAGTGCAAGGTTTCATCAGCTATGCTTCAATTCCATCATCAGACCAGCTCGATGGTACCATAACATTTTATTGTCATACATACAATCTACATATAATTGCCACAAGTTTCACTGTGTTACAACAATTAGAAAGGCGTGCAATTTATATTCTTAGATTTTATGGCATAGTTACTTATTTACAGCTCGGCCTATAAAAAAAATCACCTTCACGCTGTATCCCGCACTCAACAGGGTAGGCAGAGGGAACATAGTGTTAAGACATTCCGTTCCCACTTTCCTCCGAATTCTGGAGACATTGAGTGGCGGAACTCAACGCCGTGATATTAAAGCATATTAATGGCGTGTTAAAAATAAGTTTAGCGCAATGGTCACCCTACTGCCCCCCTCGATGCACCCCTTGCACTCGTCAAAATAGCGGTGATGCGTCAGAAACTGAGATCACTGTAATATATGATTCAGAAATATGCTCGAAATATTTTTGTTTTTATGAAATGTCGAGTCGTGTGATTTTCTTTTTTATCTGTTTTCGTTGTAGACTTTTTCTTCGTCACGCATATAGCAGGGTGGGTAAAGGGGCCTAGTGCTAAGACACTCCGTTTCCCTCTTCCCGTCGATTATTGAAGGCATTGCGTATTAAGTTTCGGAACTCAACGCCTCGCTTTGCATTGTTACCAGAGCGATGAATTGAACATATTTATAAATAATAATTTATTCCCCAGAGTGAGAATCGAACCATAACCGTCGTTTATAGGCACACGCTTCCGCCACGATGCCTTCATTGTAGGTATAACCATAAATTGTGTATAAAGTGCAGCACTTTGACTAGCTCTATTCTAGAAAAATCTATCTTAAGAATGTAAATATTTTGAACCTTAAATCATCGCGAATATTCAGCCAATGCACAACTCCGCCAATAGTGTGTTAATGTTGATCAATGATAAAAAACAATAACAATGCGAATATACATTGTAAAAGACCAAAGAGTATCAAAATAATAATTTAACAATACATTCTACCTTACGTAAAGGCGGCGGTTGTGGATTCAATTCCCACTCAAAGGAATGGAATACTTAATATTTTCATTTCGTCGCTCTGGTAAAAAAGTAATGACACAATAAAATGTAAATGAGTTGACTATTTAGTCTCTTCTTTTAAAAATCGTCGACGATGCCCACTAGGGCACCAGACTGGACTGGACTACCACACTCCGAAGTCTCGAAGCATTGCAAGTTAAATGGCGGAACTCAACGCCGTGCTTTGCCTTGTTACCAGACCGAGGTAATAAAAATATTAAACATTTAATTTCCTGAGTGGGAATCGTGTCCACAGGGCCACAAACGTCATGCTTATGTCAGACACATGCTTGTTTAAGTTGCTTAGGGAACCTAGTGACAAGAAACTCCGCTCTCCGCGCTTCACACAAATTCGAAAAATAGCTGATTGAGCGAAACTTAACACCGCACATTTTTATATTATTCAATCTCCTGATCCAAAGGCCATGGCGGCCTCAGTCTTAGTTATATATAAAAGATTTTTTTCCAAGTGTGATTCAGGAAACTTGACATATTACATTATATGTGACGAGCCATCCATTCCATTAGTACGGAAAGGGTTGACGCTTCTCCTTCAAACAGCTCACGTTACTACAAATATGGGGTTGCTATAGCTTTATCTACCCTGATGTGTGCGGGATGCAGCGTGATTTTTTTATTTACCTGTTGGTTAAGAGGCCAGTCCTGGTCCATAAAGTGTGACTGTAAACGCGACTGGATGTGGGTTCGATCCCCACTCGAAGAAATGAAATATTAATATAAATTTATATTTCTGTTTCATCACTCTTGTGTCGAGGCAACACGCAATGCCTCCAGTATTCATTGGTGGAAAGTGAGCAATGCAGTATCCTGCTGTGCGCGAGATACAGCGTGAAGCTGAATTTTTAAAAGTTAATTCAGGAATGTTTTATGTTCATTTACCCGCTTTGGGAAAAGGAAGTGCGGTGTTAATATTTCTTTTTCTCGACCGCTAAGGAAGAGTTATCTTCCATTATAATAATTCAATATAGATAATATTGTAAATATAATAGGAGTCAACAAAAACCGAATATCAATCTGTATAGGTATACAATTCTACAATGAATTTATAAAGTATCTTGAGAGAGTGAGGTGTCACTCACTCTTCTAGAATGGTCTCATTACTGTATCTATAATATGTTAAATTGAAATAAATATATAAAAATATACAATGAATCTGGGTAACTTTGACAGACACGATCGGTATGTACGTCGTTGTATTAAAGTGTTTTTTTTATTAGTTCCACTAACGAGGGACTAGCCCTTGTGCACTGTATTAGTTAAGAAATAGAGTGAAGATCATTGAGATATATATGTATCCCCTTATTGATATATATTTATAAACAAGTCTACATAATTATTCGGATATTCGTCAAATACCAGTAACAGAGAGTATTTGGCGATAGCTAGGTAGCGCATTATTCTTAAGTATCCTTTAAATTATAATACATTTAAAGCTCAAAAGTGCACAATGAATGGGAATGCAACCTAATGTTCATAATGATATAGAAGACAATTGCCTGCGCACGCGCAGCCACGTAGTACATACGAATGTAGGTCACGTTATAATATATATATTTTTTAATATTTTTTTTCTACTATTATTTCAATATATTTTATACATATTGTTTTTTAATTTCTATATTTTTGCCATTTATGTAAAAAATATTTCTTTCATTATAAATAGACGCAAAGTATAATAACTCCGTTCTCCTATCTTTCTACAACAAATCTTATTTTCACTAATATACCGTAATATTATAGTAAACAATAACATCTAAATACCAATATACATATATAACTAACTATAATACTACCTTTATTAAAAGAGGTAGTATATACTACCTCTATTAATAAGTTAATAAAATAATAAAAGAGGTAGTGATTGTACTCAGTATTTTCGCTCTCCTGTAAAATTTACAAAATGTAGAGTTCATCATCTGACTCTTATACCGCGATACATACACATTACACACTGAGAGCTGAGAGCTGAGAGCTATACACTCGATACAGTACACTGTGCACAGTGTACGCGGGAGGCGCGTAGGGGGGGGCGATGTCTCAAAATAACAACTTATTTCGGTAACCCACCCCGCCGCTGCGGCACTCCTGCGCAGCTTCACTATCCGCTAAGAATTCGCAATCGACCGACGTCTTGCTCGTCGATTGGGTTATAATGACTTAAGCCAAATGAACCCGTGTTATAGTGTATAGGACATAAGAAACGAGTGACGGTTATTTTAAATTTTCATTATAGTATATTTTGTGTAAAATGGAGAAATCACGGTGGGAGCGCTCCGAGCGGCGCGAGCACGTCGTGCAGCAGGAGCGGGTGCAGCGTACAGAACACTACAGCCAAGTTATGTCCCAACAAGGTAAGTTGATATTCTTTTTTGTGATCTTTTTCTCTGCTAAGCGATATCTAACCTAGATTTTTCTACCAACCAAAACCAAAAGTAACTCTAGATGTTATATACGCATAGCCTTACCCGTTTCTATTTTGAGGTGACGTGGGCGGGCACCGGGAGAGGAATGTTCCCCTATTATTTTTCACACTTCCCACTTTTTTATAATGTCCAAAGTATGTTGGTAAGCGAATTATTATTAATTCGGCGTGTAAAATGATACATGCCTATAAATGCAGCGCGAATGTTAACATGGCAAAACCGTATTTGGAGGTACGTTCACATATTTTTTTCTAGGGAGTCTCGTATAAAGTAGGTCAACAGTCATAATGCTAATTATGTTTGATTTATTATTAATTATCTATTTGCTTAGTTTATCGCATATTTGTATAAGTGTTAAAAGTGTTTGGATGGTTATGGAGGAGAGTACATTTATGGAATGTATTTACATGTATCGAAAAATAACGTTTTTTTTTTAAATAATGTAAAATATTTTATGATATTTATATAAACAAAAATTATAACTCTTATTTTAATTCTGTAAGTAAAAGTACACATTAATTAATAATAATTTATTTTTATACATATTTAAATAAAGACATAAAATTACAAATTTATTATTATGATATTATATCAACAAAATTATGCTACACATATCAAAAATATTTTTTTTTAGAAAAATAAAAATAATTAAAGAAAAATGTTACCAACTTCATACATCCTTTAATTATCTAGCAATACACAGGTACATATGTATCACAAAAAATAATAAATCGTATTTTTGTGAAATCTGGACTCCCTAATTTGGAATGCAATTCATTTCTAAACTCTACTAAATTTTACTTACCGAAAAAAATCTTAACAAACAAACATATCTACATAAAGGTACATTTATAAAATTTTACATACATACTTAATTGAAAATTCACTGAATAAAATTAGGCTTTAACACAAAATAAATAATATTTTCCATTAAAATGAGACAAAAAAAATACTTTAATAAAATTGATATAAAAATATAATTGAAAGAAATATTTTCTACAAAAATATTACAACCAAACACCTTTGGCACCATCTGTTTAAATACAAATGAATCATTTCATAAGAAGCTGACGGTACTAGCGTGACTTCTATCCATAACTTAAGAAAAAGAACCATTCTCTGAACAACGAAAGTGTTTTTCTATGTTGTAATAATTATAATGATATTTATAATGATTATACAATCAATAATCAATCTTATGATAATTATAGTTTAATGATTGTGTTTATATATTAGATCTTAAATAACAGAGATAGTAGAGTCATATATCTTCCGTTCCTCGATAAGACACTCCGGTTTCGATAGCTTTTTTTTATTTTTTATAACTGAGTCTACTTCTGAGTGACTGTTGGTTGTCTGTGTCTTAACACTCGGTTCCCTCCTCCTTGTGTGCGGGATACAGTGTGAACCTGATTTGATTTTGATTTTTTTTATAATATGATGTCACACTTCTGGTCTTCATACAGCTTCACGGATTGTTTAGGTTGATAGATTGACATGGAAGTAGGAATAAGGGAGCCGGGTGATCCGTGCCCAATCCAGAATTTTTAACAACAAAAAATTTACCCGTCCAGACCACTTCCCCCAAAAAGTATCCCTAAATACGCCCCTGTAGGTTGACGATATAATATATAGTTAGTGATACAGGATATTGCAACCGGGAACCTTGGTGTACGAGAACACGAAAACTGTTCACAGCTTTATTGAGGGTAGATCCGCCTCATGCATATCTGTTTTGTACAATTTGCTCAGATCAATCAAGCGTTAAACTAAATCATAATACATTCATCCATTCACTCGGTAGCTGTTTTCTCATATAATTATAAGTTTTCTATTTCAATAGTGAGAATGTAACAATGAGGCAATGGAAAACAGAAGATTGTCACGTTCACGGTGAAATTGACTGATATTGATGTGTATATGCTAGAAAACTACGTATCTACCCGCACGCAGCAGAGTAGGCAGAGGAGACATAGTTTTAGGACACTCCGTTCCAAACTTTCCGTCGAATTCTAGAGGCATTGCGTGTTGAGTAGCGGAACTCTACGCCGCGCTTTACCACGATACCAGAGCGAAGAAATGGAAATGTAAATTTAAATAAATATTTCATCTCCCCGAATGGGGATCCAGACGATTTTACAGTCACTCGTTTGTGCTTCTGCGCCACGACTGGCCTCTATAAAGTATCTGGATGTACACGCAATAGTAGTGAATACGATATTTGGGCCTAGAATAATCTTAACATATTGGTTATTAAATTTTTTTCGTTATTTTTATAAAAAATATATAGTTATACTACCGAGTAGGAATACACAACCGCCTTTAAAGTCAGACACTGTATTTACATACACAATTTAATTACACTTTCATAAAAATATATATTTCATATATTAATACATACATACTTAAATAAAAATTGCGAAATTTAAGAATTTAATTTAAAAATTATCATATTTTCTATTAAATAGATAAAAATACCGTTACGTAAGCGGATGTAGTGTTGCATTTTATACACTTAAATATCTCTCTATACAGACAGACATGTACGCGAGCACCGCGCTAGAGGAAACCATGTCAAACGGTTCGTATCACACGACGACACAATTATAGTACAGTGGTTAACTGCGCTTACTAGTTTTGAGGAGATTGCGGGTTCATTTTTTGTGCACAACTAGTGATCCTCTAGCGGCTTCGCCCGCTTGAACTACATGATTATTCCTTTAATAAGCAGAATTGACAGTCAAATGTGTTGATGTCAATGAATAATTAAATTTACTCGTTCTGAAACAGCCTTAAATGTTAAATTATTGATTTGGGTAAGAATTTATAAAACTCTTTGTAAAATAACTGTAATGATACATACATATTACAAAAAATATACAAATCGAATCGAATAATTCAATATCGAAATCGAATCCAAAATAATTAATTAATCGAATAAATGAATCGAATATCGTTATATATTATCTTCCATTATACAAACACAGGTCTTTAAATAAAATCTACATACTAATAAAAGGTAGTTTGTATGTTGTTTATGACATCAAAGATACTAAATGCAAGAAGTTGTACATTGGATTACATACATTTTTTTTATTCGAACCAATAGTTTCTAAGCTTGACACATTTAACGAAAGCAGAAAAAATAATATAAAAGTAAAATATATATTTTATAAAACCTAATGCATAAATTAATAGAAAATAGAAAACGAAGTGAGATGACACTAC
This sequence comes from Heliconius numata, assembly GCA_016802625.1. Classification (NCBI taxonomy): domain Eukaryota; kingdom Metazoa; phylum Arthropoda; class Insecta; order Lepidoptera; family Nymphalidae; genus Heliconius; species Heliconius numata. Next base: position 520,949 of record JAEBDU010000087.1, read on the forward strand.
GTATTCCCCGACTCAGAACCAAATTAGGAACTATATGAATATAATAAAAACACAGCCAAATATTTTGCATGGTTATCAGAAACAAGTTATAAAATATATCAATAAATCTTACTCTTATTTACATAGCAATTGACATTATTTATTCAAATTTAAACATTACAATGAAACTAGAATGCAATTTAATACACTGAGAAATTTCTAACACATCCTCCATCTTAAGACATTTTTTTTTTTTATATTTTGTTATTATTATTATTTATTTATTTCTTAAAATTAAAAAAAACCAACTGAGGCTATTGTGGCACAGTGGCGCATGCATGTGTCTGTAGACGGAACGGTTGTAGGTTCGATTCTCATTCGGAGGGATGAAATGTTCATTTCTTTGCTTCGGTAGCAAGTCAACGCGCGGCGTTAAGTGACGGCTTCATTGAACACGAAATCTCGATCGCCGCTGCGTGGGGCTGAAAAAAAAATAACTCTTCTATTTCCGAGTGATTGGCAGACAAAACTAGTGGACTTAGAAACTTGAAATTTAGCATGTAGGAAGGTTAGGGAGTTGTATGGGAACACTAAGAGGGAATTTCTCAAAATTCTTACTGTTATATTTTACGCCTTAAAGTCTACGCAAGCAAAGGGGCGACGACTAAATATTTTATTAGTATAAAAACATAGAATATAATCCTTTAAAAAAAGGAGAAAATAGAGAGCTGTTTCTCTTTCTTTAACAACTAGTTTGAAGCGCTTGTTCCGTACAGTGGGTTTCGTACAATCTAACAGTATTTGGTCGCAGTGGCTGCCTGCTAACGCATAATCTTTCATCATTTTATGTTCTATAAAAAAACTACGACGAAGATGTTATCTTAATGGCACTTCTAGTGAAAATTAGTTTTAGTGAAACTTTAAATATTTAGTTTCTTTATAGCTTCACTTTATATCCCGCATATAGCAGAGTAGGGTCCTCCCCTAGTGGTACCGATAGTACACTTCGTTCCCAACGCGACACCCAATTTTAGCAAATCAATATCGGAATGAATGTCGGAACTTAACGCCGATCAGAGTTACGTCAGTAACTGTACCAACCAGTACACCCCGTATTATATGCACCTCATTTCAATAGCGCTTCATAATATATATTATTATTATAACAGATAAACCACAAACGGGCATCGAATTCTCGACCACAATACTCAATACGATGCCATTTTACAAAATGAATTGAAATATTTTAATGATAAATGCTATTGTTAAAATGGAATATAATTATGTATTTTGTGTTACAATATAAATATTAATTTAAATATTATTTCGTCATTGGACAACAGTTGCTTGTCTGACTATATACTGTGAATGTGGGTTCAATTTCCGCTAATTTTTTAGCCGCTTTTCCGGCCAAAATATTAGCGGAAATTGAACCCACACCCCAGGTAGCAAGAGGACATCCTACATTACGCTTGCCGAGGCGTGGTCTCCACTCTAGAACGCGCTTACCCCAACGGTCATCGGTTCTGCGGCAAATGTGACCAGCCCATTGCCACTTCAGCCTGCTAATCCTTTGGGCTATGTCGATAGCATTGGTTCTCTGTCGGATAACTTCATTTTGAATTCGATCCTTCAGAGATACTCCAAGCACTTTCGTGTTGAGTAACGGCTTAACTTAACACCGCGCTTTGCCTTGCTACCGGAGCAAAGAAATGAACATTTCATCCCTCCGTCATATAGCGTGACATAGCATATGATAATTATATAAGTCACTAAGTACTAAACTATTTCTAATTTCTACAAATTCCTTCTAGTGAATCTTTTTAATAATAGAAAAAATATAAAAAACAAACTAATCCAAAGCTTTAAATAACGTGTTTATCGGCAATTGACCTGAGATGCTAAGATTGTATTTTGTCACGACCATTACGCAAGCACCAACAAGGAACTACTATAGAAACGTACCTCCATACAAAAAATATAGACAAAAACTGTTACAATTGCAGTTTACACGCGATATTCGCACTTTTACTTAAATTATATTGAACTAGTTGTCACCCATAGCTTTGTTTGTGTGGATTTTAATAAGTAAAATAGGTTTTGTTTATTCCCATTCTCGGTAAAGTTTCGAGAAATACTCCCTCAGTGCTCCCCTACATTTCCTAACCTACCTGCATGATAAATTTCAACTTTCTAAGTCAAATTTCATGAGTAAAAATGCGTAATTATAACAAATATAAAATGTTACTATTAAAATAATATAAAATCACTCATTGTAACTACAACTTTATACTAAAAGAACATTTCTACCTTCTAGTAATTAATATTATATAAATTTGTACCTTATTTGTACTAAGTTAAATGAAGCAAGAAGAAGCAAGAATGAAGAACATTTTGCAAGTATTAAGACTGAATTTTTAAATTTGTAAACATTAATTACACAAATCTCATGTAAGTGACTGTAAAGTCTTTATTGAGAAATAAATATCTTTAAACCTAAAAATTAAATGTATAGTAGTTGAATGCGATAAGCAAAAACCGAGGAAGCAATGCTAATTAATACTTGTAAATATCAAACTTTTTTTTGTATGGTAGATTTTTTTTATTGTCCCCAGTAGGACCGATTTATAATGATTTTTTTAAGCTTCACGCTGTATTCCGCAGAGGGGAACCTAGTGCTAAAACACTATTTTCTCCACGCAACGCACATTTTTTTAGACATTCAATATTTAGTGGCGGAACTCAACGCCGTGCTTTGTCTTGTTACCAGTGCGACCATCATGCTTATCGTCTGTTTTTATTTTGCCATCATTTTCTAATTACAAAAAGCATTAAAAAATATTCTCAATGAAGACGAAGCAGCAACTTTATTGCTTTATTAAGTCTTTGACAAGGTATTTAAGCTTGCGCTCTCTCACGAACTCACAAGTTCCGTTTCAAAATTAACTAACTTTATTATTAACACTGCATTGGCTCAGTGGAAATTTCACTTTTAGAGTGTTTATTCAATTATTTCAAGAAAACTAAGCATGTTGTGTAAAATATTAATACTTTACAGAACCGTCGCGTTTAACGCCATACCGCTCACAACAAATTGGTCTTTAATAGACCACATTTTCCACGATCCAAGCGACGGTTTACGTATTTAAAATCATATATAATTCCATAATTGTAAGTTAAGAAGCTTAACAGTTCTATAATGATGTAGCGAAATCTTCTAACGGTGAGAGAAAGTACTGTACTGCATACACTGTATACGGTAAGCTAATACTACAACATTTGTTCAACGGATCAAATAATTCGATTAGACTTGCGGCGTGGTGTACCCATAGCCTATAGTAGACTATCTAATAACTAATGTTATAAAGGTGTTTGTTTGATTGGACGCGCTTATCTCAAGAACTCAGGGAAAGGAAATTGTGTTGAATAGTTCATTTTGTAATTGTATCTGCGGTCACAGGTTCAGGTTAGGTTATATATTATTAGCTAAATGTACAATTGGTAAATATATAGTTATTACAAAGTACACGTAGAAAGGATGTTTTAGACATTTTTATATATTTCAAACGAACTACTATACTATACTACTATACTATACTATACTATATTTACTTGATATTTCTTTGAAGATCAAGTCGTTCTTTATCAGTGTGTTGAATCAATTACGACTTCAACCATTGAATTTAATATAGCAATCTATATATAAATAAACATTGCTATATTATTATTAAAGAAATTAGTGAAAGTTTTACGTAAATCGGCTCAGTACTTTGAGAGATTATACAGACAGACATACAGACAAGAAATAAAAAAAAAATTTTGCTTTCTATTATTCTTTTTAAGTGTCCCTCTATCCATTTCAGTCAAAAATACAAAATGTACAAACAAAATATTGTTACTGTTTTATTACATATAGAGATTAATTCAATTTAAAATAAAAAAATCTAGGCCTACTCTGGTCGTGCGGCGTTGAGTTCCGGGCTCTGTTAATTGAAAGCCTACTGCTGTGCGAAAAAAGCATGAAGCTTCTTTATTTAAAAATAAAAAAAATGTCCCATACTTAATATTTTAACTCAAAATATCCATAATAATTATTAAGTAGAATGTTAGAATTGAAAGTATGTGTTGAGGTCGTCATGGTGCAACACATGTTGTGCGAGTAAACGCGACTGTTGAGGGTTCGATTCTCACTATGTGGGAAACGGAGTGTAACACTAGGTTCCCTCCTCCCACCTTCCTACACGCGGGATACAACGTGAATAAGAACGGACTCTTTGAAACATAATTATATAAATCTAAAACAGTCAGTTATACACTTATAAATCAGTCACACCTTGATTTCACCATGAAAGCATTACATCTAATTGTAACAGCAGACAGTTCCACAAACAACTTATTAACTTACTTATTAACAGACTGACGACAAAGTGATCCTTAACGGAACCCTTGCTCCGTTATTTTTTTTTCTTATGAAATTTGGAACCTAAAAATCGAAGAATAATAAAAAAAAATTCGCAATTTTATCACGAACAAGTAAAATTCGAGTGTAATTACTACAATGTAAATTGAACTCCGTTATGATTCATATATAAATATGGTTAGAGGGCCACTGACCATATGGCGGCGGCAGTAGGTCAAGAAGCAACGGGCGAGATAGAAACGGACGATCGAATTTAATCTTTAGATCAATAAATATAAAGTTGAAATTTGTAACTTGTAAATTTAACACACGGGAAAATAAGTTCTATATTGAGGGGAGTAAGGAATATTTAATTTTTCATACCTTTTATGTGAACTTGGTAAAATGCGCACTTGGTTTGTAATATAAAGATTTTTTTTAAATCCGCACCTGAAAGCAAAGAGAACGTAGTTTTTTAGCTTCACGCTGTATCCCGCTAATAATAAGGTAGGTAGAGGCCTTAGAAGAGGCAGAGAACCATAGTTCAGAAACGTTAATTTTCGGAACTTCATTTCCTCGAACGCAACTCTTAGCGGAAAGTAAGAAGACAAAGCCCGTAACTGAGTTCCACCACTCAACGCAAAATGTCCTGAATTCGGCCGGAAAATGCACAACAGAATGTTTTGACACTAGGTTTAACTTCCTGTCGTAAGGGAAATTAATAATAACTAGTAGCTATTAAGATATATAATATAATAAACACCTGTTATAAGAATTACTTACAGACAGACTGAATATCATTGAAATGTAAAACCTCAGGTAAGCGCATGTACGATAAAAGCGAGATCAACTAAGCGAAACCAGCTACCTTTATATACTTCATTAACTACACTAATTGTATATGATAGTAGACGTACCTATAATAAAAAAAAATTAGCTTATTCAAGAAACATATATTTTATTTTCTTTGACAGATACATTACTTTCAGATATTTGATAGGTTGTCGTGGCGGAACTCAACGCCGCGTAGTGCCTTGGTACTAGAGCATAGAAATAATAATAAATAATAATTAATTTCCCCGAGTGTTCTTGCGCCACAACTGCGTCATTAAGTTCAACTACATAATTAAATGTTTTTAGGTTATTATTACCATAGCATTGTCTAATTAACGCTATGGCCTTAATTTTTATCACCATTAAGAGATAATTTATTCTTTTTCTTTGATTTCTATTCTTAAGTATCAAGATTTATTTGCAGATATTTTGTTGTCTCAAACAAAATGAAGCGCAGCGTTGAGTTCCAGTACTACCAGAGCGGGAAAATGAAAACAAATTAAATACATCAATCTCCCAGATGGCAATCGAATCTACGACCGTTGCGTTGAAAATATCAATAATATTTTTTCTTTGAATTGCAAAAGTCTATAAGAGGGATATAAAACATTCATCATATCTTATATGAATTCTTTATTTCTAGCCAGTTGTTCTCAGCGGAACTGTCTTCTTGCCGGTGGTAGCTTTATGTTCATAAGACGGTTCAAACAAGCTTATTTAAATACAGTATATTTTGAATATTAATCTTAAATAAGAACGAACGGGTAAAATCCTGGATTCATTTCAGTAAACATATTTATAGTTCGAAATCATGTATAAAAGTGTTATTTCATAATTCGCTGGTATGTGTCTTGGGCTGCGTCCAACTCCTACGCGGTATGGAAATAGCTCGAGATCCTCATACAAAATCTTACTTGGCTGTGGAGGTGACTATACAGCTGTCTTTATAAATCATCTTCTATTAGTTCTGGACATGCGATTGGAATTTATCATTTTCATACGATCAAAGTTCTTAACGTAAAACACAGAAAAAATTAAGAAAATCTTTTTTTTTTCCCTTTTCCCTCCTACATCCCTCCTTAATTCGGTCATAGCGCAGCGGCACAAGGTCGGACTATAAACGTGACGGTAATAGGTTCAATTTCTACTCGGGTAGATGAATTGCCGTTCACCACGCCTTGTCTCAAAAATTAGGCACTGCATGGAAATGAGTGGCTTAACAGTAGGTTCCTATTGCATACCATGCTGTATACAGGATACAGCGTGCAGCGTTCGTGATTTTCCATTTCCCATCCCATGACCTTGACCCTAAAACTAAGATTAAAAAATGAACAAAAGAATTTCAATTTAATTTAAGCTTGCTTAAAATAAAATATAGATTAAAATAGATCAGTAAAATGTTCTTTTAAAAAATAGGTACATATTATTTTTTAAATGCATCTAGTATGAACTGCACAATTAACTTTTTTTGTCAGCTTCATCGCTGTATCCCGTACACGGCAGGGTGGACAGAGGGAACCAAGTGTTAAGACACTCCGTCCCCCCCTTTCTGCCAAATTCTGGAGGCATTGCGTGTTGAGTGGCAAAACTCAACGCCGCGCATTGCCTCGACAACAGAGCAAAGAAATGGAAATATAAACGTAAATAAATATTTCACTTCCTCGAGTGGGGATCGAACCCACAACCGTCGCATTACAATCACAGTTTGTGCCGCTACGCCACGATAGCCTAATTCGTTGCCGTACAATGAATTATTTTCATTTCCTCGTTCTGGCATCTATACAAAGCGCGGTGCTAAGCTCCGACAAACAATGTGAGCCAGCTTTGGAGATAGCATAAAAAGTGTATTTAAAATCTAAAGCAAGTGTATTTAAAAAGTAAAATTAAACAAATTTAAGAGTTTTTTATAAAAGATCGACAGTCGCATGCCACGGCCGCGGAACCGGTCCTCTCATGCTCCTCGACCTACTATTAACATATTTACGCTCATTTCAAGTAATTTTATTTATTTAGTCCTTAGCGTAAATAATTTTATATATATTATACTTATAGATGATCTACAAATTATTTACAGTATTATTATCAATAACCCAGGTATTTTTATAAAGGTTTCAATTTAGATGAATAGATATATAATATGAGTTTCTTGCCTTCCGAACCGGTGGTAGCTTTTTGTTCATATGTTCATTCGACGATTCAAAAGTGCTTGTAATAGTCTATTTGAATAAAGAATTTTTTGAATTTGAAACATATTTTTCCCTTACCATTCCTTTTTAGGGTTCCGTACCTCAAAAGGTAAAAACGTAACTGTTGTAGGATCACTTTGTTGTCCGTGAAGACCATTTATCTGGAGATCGCGTGGCTGTATTAAGATGAAAATAATATCAAATATTCAAGTCTATGGTCCCTTGAACTACAGAAAAAATCTAGTTTCTATGTCAAAAGACACGAGCAATTATACAGTATCGATTTATTTTATAAAATTTAACACGAAGTGAGAATTTACAATACTATACAATAAAGGGAAAAATCGGAAAAGTGTAAAGTTCTAGATATTTCATAGAAAAATAATAATTAAATAAATAATATGCACGCAGCATATACTCTAATCCTGAAATTGGTACGGAAGTCTCGGTTGGCGAATCTGACTCGCACTTAACCGGTTTTCTTTATACTAAGATAGGCTTGCGTTACAAAATACATTGCAATGGTATGTTATGTTAAAGTTCCAATCTGTAAGTGTAGGTAGATTTTAATATACTCCTATAATGGAAGCTATCCGGAATAATCGATTTCCTAAAATATATAATACTTAGTTTCCAAAATTATATTGAAATAAATGATTTACATTTCTTGGCTTTGATGCTAAATGCGGCGTTCAGTTTCGTTACTCAACATGCAAAGTATTGAAAATTAGGCCATCAGTGGGAAACGAAACTTGGTACAATAGATTCCTTAGAGAGCAGTTAAATAAGAGAGGATATGCCAAAATTCCTACAGGAATGGGATAAAACGAGATTACACATTTTTTATACTTACGCAAATAAAAGTTAAAAACGGACAACAACTAGTTATATTATAAAAGGTACTGTTATTATTAACATTTTGTAAAAAAAGGCTTATAAAGTTAAAAAGTAAGGTAGAAATAATGTGAACTTGCTGTTTATACAAAAAATGTGAAATTACTAGTTACAATTTTTTATCGAACCTGATTGCAAGTATTCTGGTTTGCAAGCGATTATTATGCCTTTTTTTATTTTTATGTTTTTGCGGCGAAGGATTTTCGAATGTAATTTTACCGTCAAACTGTATCTCGCACATACCAGGATAGACAGATGGAACATAAGACACACTGTTCTGTATTTTCGCCGAAATCTAGAAATATTAAATATTTTATTTGTTGAGTGAGAATCGAACCCACAACCAGTTCCGTTTACAATCACACTTTATGCCTTTCCGCCACAACTGGCCTCTTATATTGATCTTTAATTCCCTTTTTTATCTTTTTTTAATATTTCACGCTTTATCCCGCATATAGTAGAAGGAGCCTAGTGTTTAGACATTGCGTTCCCAAAACACACACGCAAATCTTCTGTTACCAAAGAGAGAATATCAAAATTATTAATTGACCGAGTGGGAATATATTCAACATGCATTATCTTAAAAAAATCTTAAATCTGAAATAGAGAGTCTCGATACAAGATTCCTTTTATCAACCCCTCAAATTTGAGGAATAAGACAGTGATATCTAAATAAATTTTTAAAATTCTAAATTAAACTCATATTAAACACATACATACAAACGTACGTGACTTGTTCGCGACCAAAATGGAGTTCGTAATAAGATACGAGTGGTGGTACGAAAATAGCCGCGCGAAAAGAGCTCGCCCGCTCCGTCACCGCTGACTCACGCGCATCCAAGAACTGGGGTAACTGAAGCGCGGTACTACCTCCAGGATGAATTGATCATTATCAACTTGATGTCTGATTGTACACCTGATAGAACAGATTTATTACTAAAAATATGTGCATACTAATATTATTACGCTGAACATTTTGATTGGTTTACCTCGCTAATCTAAGGAACTACTGATTTACATTAAAATGTTGTTTTTAATAAAAGATAATATACATATTCTCTTAATAAACAAATGTTTAATAAAGTAATGCAAGGTTAGGTTTGATGGCCATAAGAAAACAAATAAATCAAAAAATCAGGGTCATCAGGGTAAGCAGAGGGAAGTATTATAAATAAATATTTCATTTCCTCGAGTGGGCATCGAACTCACAACGAGTTGCATTTACAGTCACACTTTGCGCCCCTCCGCCACGATTGGCCTCATGTTTGATTTATAAGTAACTAAATTTACATTTAATGAAACATACATTCTTCTCTTTTACAGTGGAGAGCTCTGGAGTTGAACGCTTACCTATCGCCTCGGGCAGACCTGGTGACCCATCTCCACCGATTTTCGAGCAAATATTTAAAAATGCACGATTTGCACAAGGAGGTAATGCAAAATTTGAAGGCAAGTTAAGAGGAAATCCTACTCCGGTTGTATCATGGACCAGAAAGAAGGCTCCATTGGTTGAATGTAATAAATATAGTATGAGCTACAATGAACAAACTGGGGACGTGTCTCTGTTAATCAAACAAATTGGTCCTGGTGACGAGGGGGAATATACATGCACAGCGAGAAATCAATATGGTGAAGCGATTTGCTCAGTATATATTCAACCTGAAGGTGTGCCAGTACCCGCACATCAGACCTCACAGCAACAAAGCTACAGGCACGTTAGTGAGAGTGTAGAACACAAGTCTTATGGTACTCAAGGCTATTCTTCTGAACAGTCGAGACAATCCCAAAAATACGCATACACAAATGGGTCAGATTACTCATCCACAGAGGATTTTAAAGTAGATACATTTGAATACAGACTTTTGAGAGAAGTATCATTCAGGGAAACAATAACAAAGAGATATATCGGAGAAACTGATATTCAAATAAACACTGAAGTAGATAAGACCATGGGGCCAGTATCTCCACCGAAAATATCACAGAAACCTAGAAATTCAAAGCTTCAAGAAGGTACTGATGCACAATTTCAGGTACAGCTATCTGGCAATCCCAAGCCACGTGTCACGTGGTTCAAAAATGGTCAGAGGATAGTGAACTCTAACAAACACAACATAATAATAACCAACAACCAAACTATCCTTAGGGTAAGAAACACACAAAAGTCTGATTCGGGCCATTACACTCTTTTGGCTGAAAATCCTAATGGTTGCATTGTTACATCCGCGTACCTTGCTGTGGAATCTCCCCAAGAAACTTATGTACAAGACCAAAAATCACAATATACAATTGATACTCAACAAATAGAGACTGAACGAATAGAAATAAGTGAAAAAGCTCTTGCTCCGCAATTTGTTAAGGTCTGCCAGGATAGAGATGTCACTGAAGGAAAAATGACGCGATTCGATTGCCGCGTCACCGGTAGACCGTATCCAGAAGTCACGTGGTTCATTAACGATAGACAAATCCGAGACGATTATAATCATAAGATATTAGTAAACGAATCTGGAAATCATGCGCTTATGATTACAAACGTCAATAGACATGATAGTGGTGTAGTGACATGTGTAGCGCGAAATAAGAGTGGAGAAACATCTTTCCAATGTCGGTTAAATGTTATTGAAAAAGAACAAGTTGTTGCTCCTAAGTTCGTTGAACGTTTTAGTACTTTAAATGTACGAGAGGGTGAGCCCGTTATACTGAACGCACGCGCTGTTGGCACACCTACACCACGTATCACATGGCAGAAAGACGGTGTTCCAATTATACCCAATCCAGAGCTACGAATTACTAACGAAGGTGGGGCCTCGACATTAGATATACCCAGAGCCAAGGCGTCGGATGCGGCATGGTATCAGTGCACTGCTCAAAATGTCGCAGGCTCCACAGCAACTCGGGCGAGGCTTTATGTGGAAGTACCAAAAGAGCCTCCACCTGAGCAGAAGCGTCTGCACTTGCCCCGGCCTACAAAAATTATCGAGCCAGAGTAAGTCTTCTATATAATTTACCTTGCACATTACGTACATCATTTACTTTATATTCCTTATGTATAATAAGGTATAAAACCTTATTTTTGTTCACTGCAGGCCTGCTCCTGGACCGGAAATTATATATTTAAGGCACGTGGAAAGAGCACGACCATATATTCCTGCGGGTGAAGAAGACCGTGTCTATCCTCCACCTCAATTCATTGTGCCACTTAAAAGTGTTTCACAAATGGAAGGCGGGAAAATTCATTTTGAAACGAGGATAGAACCGGTCGGGGACCCAACGATGAGAATCGAGTGGTTGAAAAATGGTCAAAGTATAGAAGCTAGTAAGTAGTATTATCAAATTATATAAAAGTACAAATAAATAAATAATAAAGTTAGAGTACTACATACATATATATACATAATTTTTATTGTTACAGGTTCCAGATTTACTTCTATATTCCGTTTTGGATATATATCTTTAGATATGCTCAGTCTTAATATTCAAGATAGTGGTGAATATACATGTCGCGCAATAAGTGCTACAGGTATGGCAGAAACGAAGGCTATACTACAAGTAACACCTAGAGCTACAATCGAAAGGACCAGTCAACATCCAGGAAGTTTACAATATATTCAACAATTAGAAGACTATTCTAAATATCAACATCAAGAATCCATTGAAGAACAAACATCACAAAAACCACAATTCATTAGACCATTACAAGATCTTGGGGAGCTGCAGGAAGGTAGAAATGCACATTTCGAAGCGCAACTTACACCTGTTAGTGACCCAACTATGAGAGTCGAATGGTACAAAGATGGAAGGTCTATTACAGCTAGCTCGCGAATCACAGCAATCTTCAATTTCGGCTACGTCTCCCTTAACATCATGCACCTACGGGCTGAAGATGCAGGTTCGTATACAGTGAGGGCTGTGAATAGACTAGGGGAAGCCATTAGTACCGCTTCGATAAGAGTAGCAGCTAGAAGCACAGTAACAGCTGACCTGGGCATACCTGAACAACGTAGATATATTGAAAAGACTGAGCAGTTAGAAGCTTATCAACAACAACAGCACCAAAAATATTATCAGGAAGCACCTGAAAGTACTCAGAGACCAGAGTTTAAAACACCAATAAAAGATCAAATAAGCATTAAAGAGGGCGGTTTTGCCCACTTCGAGGCTCGACTAGAGCCAATTGGCGACTCTACACTCAGAGTAGAATGGTTAAAGGATGGACGACCAGTTGAGGCTAGTTCAAGAATAACTACATTTTTTAATTTTGGATATGTAGCTTTAACAATTAAATCCGTAACAATTCACGACGCAGGACACTACACATGTCGAGCGTATAATGCACTTGGACAAGCAACTACAAGTGCTAATCTTACAATCATCACAAAAAAAGATATTATAGCTGAATCTCAGCATCCCGGTGGACTGGAAAAAATTCAATATTTAGAAGATTCTAGTAGATACTCGAAAAGATCGGAAGAGGAAGTTAAAATAACACAAAAACCACGATTTCTTGGTCCACTTAAAGGAACAAATAAGATCGTTGAAGGGCAAAGTGCTCATTTTGAGGCTAGAGTTGAGCCTCAAAGTGACCTCACTATGACCGTTGAATGGTACTTCAACGGAAAACAAATAAAATCAGCTAATCGTATTCAAACATATCATGATTTCGGATACGTCGCGCTGGATATTGCTAATGTCCGCTCTGAAGATTCTGGTGTTTATACAGTTGTAGCGCGTAATGCTTCTGGAGACGCCCAACTCAGCGCTTCAATGGTAGTTGAAAGTAAGTCATGTACATATCCATTTCTTTGTTATTCTACATACCTACGCTCGTTTGCCTTGTCCTTTTTTCATAAAAAAAAAAAACATTTATGTAACTAATATACATAATATTTCTTTTACAGCTCGATCCAGTATTGACACATCAAGTATTCACCATGGCTTGTACGAAAAGACCCGCCAATTTGAAGAATCGAAATTCGTCGAGCCTATGTATCATATTGAAGAAATTTCAAAATCAAAACCAATCTTTGTTCAACCATTGTCGGACCCACAGCCAGTTTCCGAAGGCAAAAATATTCATCTTGAATGTAGATTGGAACCTATGGGTGACCCAACCATGAGAGTTGAATGGTTCCACAATGGAAGAGCTGTTACAGTAGGTTCAAGATTTAGAACATACTATGATTTTGGTTTTGTAGCATTAGATATCATACATGCTAATTCATCCGATTCAGGTGAATATACTGTTAGAGCAGTTAATCACTTAGGTTCAGCGCATACATCAGCAATGGTTCGAATTATTGAAAGGTCTGACATCTTGACAGAAACGCAAAATGAACAAGCAGTTGAACAGATACAGATGTTAGAAGACGCCGCTCGTAGAAGCCGGCAAGTTCAAGAAGATATTACAGTAATGCAAGCACCACAGTTTTCCAGACCATTACATAATATTGAGACTGTGGAAGGTACTAATGTACATTTAGAATGCCGATTGCAACCAGTTGGCGATCCAACTATGAAAGTAGAATGGTTCTGTAACGGCAGACCTATTAAAACAGGACATCGATTCAGACCAGCCTACGAATTTGATTATGTCGCTCTGGATCTTTTAAGTGTTTATCCAGAAGATTCGGGAGTTTATACCTGTCAAGCAACAAATCAATTAGGAGAAGCAGTCACTTCATGTGCCCTACGAGTAATGGCAAAGAAAGATTTAATTTTTGATTCTCAACATCCTTCTGGATTAGAAAAAATACATTATTTAGAAGACTCATCCCGTTACAAGAAATCTGATATTATTGACGAATCAATAAATATTAAACCTAGATTCGTAACGAAGCCAAAATCTATTGAAAATGTCAAGGAACGCAACCATGTACACTTTGAATGCAAGCTTGAGCCCGTTACAGACCCTAATTTGAAAGTTGAATGGTTTAAAAATGGCCTACCAGTAACTATTGGGCACAGATTCCGACCAATCCATGACTTTGGTTATGTAGCCTTAGACATAATTGATCTAATCGCGGAGGATTCCGGTGTATATACATGTAGAGCAGTCAATTTAGTCGGTACTGATGAAGCTAGCTGCAGATTAACATGTCGTGAGACAGCTGATATAATCAGGGCGACCCAAAATGAAGCTGGGTTAGAACAGATTCAGGTGCTGGAAGATAGGTCTAAACATCATAGAACAGATTTTGTTGACGAGGTAACGACTCAGGCTCCAATATTTACTACATCCTTAAAAAATGTAGAAATCAAAGAAGGTCAACGTGCTCACTTTGAATGTCGATTAATACCAGTGTCTGATGCAACCATGAAAGTAGAATGGTATCATAATAATAAACCATTAAAGAGTGGTTCTAGATTTACAGAAACCAATAACTTTGGTTTTGTGGCACTTGATATTATGTCTTGTTTACCTGAAGATTCGGGCACATACACTTGCCGGGCTATAAATGCTCTCGGTGAAGCTGTTACTTCTGGTGTGGCAGTCGTTCATTCGAAAAAGTCAATTTATCTGGAATCACAACACGAAAATGCATTACCAAGGCTTAATCAGTTAGAAGACTCTTCAAGGCATCAAAGACAATCTGCACAGGAAGAGTTTGTTATACAATCGCCCTTGTTTACAATGCCTATGAAAGACATAAGAGTCGCTGAGAACCAAGCAGTACATTTTGAAGCAAAACTCATTCCTGTTGGAGACCCCAAGTTAAGGGTTGAATGGTTACGTAACGGAGTTCCTATTGAAGCTTGTGAGTAGTAATAATAATATACATTCTATTGTTAAATTGCAATGTTTATATGTAATATGTTTCTATCGGTTTTATGTACCGTAATAACGTTACACTGTGTTCTTTTAGCTAATCGTATAACAACTATGCATGACTTTGGATACGTCGCGCTAAACATGAAATACGTTAACCCTGAAGATTCTGGCACATACACATGTCGCGCTATTAACGAATTAGGAGAAGCAGTAACATCTTCCACTCTATTTGTACAGTGTAAGTATAGTGATTGGATTTAAACATACATACGAGTATATTAATGTAATCGCAATTAAATAAAGTAAAAGGAAAAATACACACTATACTATAATAATTAAATTTAACATTTTAGCCAAAGCATCTTTACAAATGGAATCTCAACACGAAACTGCTTTACAAAAAATTCAACAATTAGAAGATACATCACGCTATCAACGTAGGGAAGAAGTGGAAGTGGCAGTAAATCAAGCTCCCCGTTTCATTACTCAATTAAACGGACCCTCAAAATTAATAGAAAGCCAAAGTGCTCATTACGAATGCAGAATTGAGCCTTATCCAGACCCAAATATGCGCGTTGAATGGTACTTTAATGGTAAAGTTTTACAAAGTGGTCATCGTTACCGCACTGCTTCCGACTTTGGATTCGCGGCGCTTGATATTCTTACTGTATATGGTGAGGATTCTGGAGAATACACATGTAAAGCTATCAATAACTTAGGGCAAGCAACATCTTCCATCAATTTACACGTTCAATGTAAGTTAAAAAATAATAGTTAATAAAATAAAATAAATATATATTACACATTTTAATTTAAATATATATTTTATCGGTTTCAGCTAAAGAATCTATTATAAGAGATACGCAACATGAAAGTGCATTAGAAAAGATTCAATATCTGGAAGACGACAGCCGATACAAACGAGTGGTGCGTGATGAAGGATTTATCGCCGAGAAACCTCAGTTTGGAAAGCCACTTAAGAATGCTCATGTGCCCGAAGGTCAATGCGTACATTTAGAGGCTACGCTTACCCCAGTAAACGATCCAACGATGCGTGTTGAATGGTATTGCAATGGAAGACCAATTCCACAGGGTCACAGATTTAAGACCACTTATGACTTTGGATATGTAGCTTTAGATATTCTTTATGCATATGCTGAAGATTCAGGCACGTATATGTGCAAAGCTACAAATGCCGTCGGTGAAGCTGTTACTACTAGTTCTGTTAATGTAGACGGTATGTAAACTAATAAGCTGATATATCCGTATATTAAATCATAAATAAACTTGCAACCAGCTCTCGGCTTCGCTCGCTTAAATATGTAATATTTTTTTTATTTTTTTATTTTTATTGTAAATTAAATTTGAATAATGTCAATGTCACGATTAAATAACTGACCTTGATAATTATTTATATTCTTATAGAGAAATGATCGCTTTTTAGACACTCTTTTTTAAGAAAATGAATTTGAACAAAATATATTTTAAGATAAAAATTAAAATAGCATACAATATCGTATATCTATATACGAGTATATAAAATCGAAAGGTCACTCACTCATCACGAAATCTCAGAAACTACAAGTGCTAGGAATCTCAAATTTTGCATAGGAGTTATTTATAGGATGTAGGTGCTCGCTAAGACGGGAATTTGCAATATTCGACTTCTAAGGGGTTGTTTTTGGGGTCGAAAGTTTGTATGAAACTTCGTTACTACAAATGCTAGGAGTCTCTAATTTTGCATAACTCACTAGGACGTAGTCATGGAGACAGAAATTAATAATAACATAGTTCACGCGGGTGAAACTGTGAACGGGTCGCTAGTAATATATATTACTTTCTCTTATATATAACAAAACAGTAAAAATATTTTGTTTGTACATTTAGTATTTTTGACTGAAATAGATAGAGGAACAATTAAAAAGAATGTCTAATAGAAAGCAAAAATATATTTTTTTTAATTACTTAAAACATTCAGCAATTGCTTTATTTTAACTGAGCAAAACATTTAAAGTTTGTTTTATCAAAATCAGTCCATTAAAAGTTATCGTCATTTGAATGAACTCAAGGCATTAGTTTGCCTGCAAATATATAGCAATGTATACTTATACTTACAACAAATCTGTATTTATTTGTAAAAACTATACAGGTCTATTAACTCCGCAAATGTAATAATGCAATCATTGCAGTTATTTTACAAAGAATATTATGAATCAACACGCAATGCCTCCAGTATTCGGCAGAAAGTGAGGAACAGAGTGTCTTAACACTAGTTTCCCTCTGCCTACCCTGCTATGTACGGGATACAGCGTGAAGCTGATGATTAATTATATCACACCTTGGGTTATATTATTACATTTTTATTAGGGATTTCTATTTTTTTTGCCAATGTAATATAGCCTATGTTGCTCAGTGAAGTTGTATCTTTCTAATAGTGAAAGAATTTATGAAATCAGTCTGGTTGTTTTTATGGGAAAACAATACAAACATACATATACAAAAATATATATAATATATTTATAAATATACATAAAATATAAATAAATATATTTTATAATGTCGTGACCAACTTGGCGCAGTGGGGCTGTGCCTGGCTCTAAGCGTTATGTGTGTGCTCGATCTTTACTCAGGGAAATAAACTAATTTTATTTGGAGAGACAAATTGCAGCGTTAAGCTTCACCACTAAACACAACAGCTTGACACTGCATATACATTTGAGACAAAACGTAAAGCTGAATTCAATATAAAAAATTACAACTAACAAAAATTACAACTACATTAACTAATGAATCTATGTATTTTTATTTATTTTTTAGCTAAAGCATCTCTCTACTTGGATACTTTGGATGAACAACGGTTAAAGAAGATTAAAGAACTCGAACAATATGAAAGACCTAAAGCCATTGAAGAAGAACAACCAGGGCGGAGACCAGTATTTTTAACAGCCTTAACTAGTCTAGAGAACCTCAAAGAAGGTGATCGTGCTCATTTCGAATGTAGAGTTGAACCAATTAATGATCCAGATCTCAAGATCGAGTGGTTCCTCAACGGTCAAAAGATTAAGACAGGCCACAGATTTAGAACGACGCATGACTTCGGTTATGTCGCGTTAGATATATTATATTCCTACGCAGAGGACTCCGGTACCTACATGTGCAAGGCTACTAACAAACTCGGAGAAGCAGTCAATACGTGCACGTTGAAGGTTGCAAGTAAGTTACGTTTCATTTTTTTTCTCAAATCGCATTAACATCATATTTGCGCCCGTTAAGGTACAGCGGCACAATGTCTGACTGTAAATGCGACAGTTGTGGGTTCGACTCCTACTCAGGGAAATGATTTTTTTTTATTTTATCACTCTGGAAAGAATTTAAAAACACCTATACACCTACACATCTACACCTACCCTTCAATATGCGGGATATTGCGTGATGCTAAAAATATAGATATTTTTAATTATTTTATATATTTTATGTAATATACATTAATAAATATATTATTTAATATATTTATTAATGTATATTACATTAATAAATATATTCATAATAATATTTATTTACAGGCCACAGAAATATAATTTTAGATACACAACATCCTAATGGTCTCGAAAAGATTAGGAAACTGGAGGCACAAGGACATACAGCAAGAATGGAGGTAGAAGAGCCGAAGATATCACCTCCAAGATTTGTTACAGAACTCAGAGGGACGACACATGTTTTTGAAGGACAAACGGCACACTTTGAATGTCAAGTCGAACCTGTACATGACCCTAATTTACGCATAGAGTTCTATCATAACGGCAAAGCATTGCAATCTGCGTCACGGTTCCATATCACTTTTGATTTTGGTTACGTGTCATTGGATATTCAGCACTGTGTACCCGAAGATGCTGGTGAATATTCTGTCAAAGCAATAAATGCTCTTGGTCAATGCACTTCCGCAATATCAATGACAGTAACCGCAAAAGGTAGTATTATATCGGAATCTCAACGTCCTGAAGGTCTCGAGAAAATCCGAGAGTTAGAATCAGCGGAACCATTTAAACGACCGGAAATTCCTGAGCCCGTTACTAGACAAAGGCCAGTATTTACACAACCACTTCAAAATATTGATAATATTCAAGAGGGGCAAACTGCACACTTTGACTGTAGGCTTATACCAGTTGGAGACCCAACGCTAAAAGTAGAATGGTTCAGAAATGAAAAACTCATTGAGGATAGTTCCAGAATTACTAAAACTCATGATTTTGGCTACGTATCCATGAGTATATCTCATGTGCGTGATGAAGATGAAGGTGTTTACATGTGCCGAGCATCAAACCTTCTTGGTGAAGCTGTAACTACTGCTGCAATGAGGATAAAAAGTAAGCATATTAGTATTTCTTGATAATATATTTACATACTAATATTAGCCTTTTTTAATGTTTAAAAAGAAATATTCATTGCAAAATTTTTTTAAATATTTTATTTCTTAAAACAGCGAAAGCAGCTATTCAAATGGACACGCAACATCCAGAAGGAATGAGAAAAATCCAGAAACTAGAAGAATCTCAACCCAGGAAACCTGATGAACCTGAGCGAGACTTTGAGAAACCGATCTTCACTCAAGTTCTCACTGGACCATCAGAGCTATGGGAAGGACAACACGCTCACTATGAAGCCCGAGTAGTACCTGTCGGTGATCCTAGCTTAAGATTCGAATGGTACATAAATGGCGTTGAATTGAAAATGGGTATGTTGAAAAATTAAATAAATATAACAAGTAAATATGTAATGCACAGGTGCAAGAATAAATTAAATATATTCCTTCTTTAATTTTACAGGTTCACGTTTCCGCACCACACATGACTTTGGTTTCGTAACATTAGATATCAATTCGGTTGTAGCTCAAGATGCAGGATTATATATGTGCAAAGCTATTAATAAAGCAGGAAGCACTGTTTCTTCTACTTCTCTAAAAGTCAAAACAAAGTCAACAATCGTCGATGAAGCACTTAGACCAGAGTCATGGCAACAGATTCAAATGAAAGAAGCAGCAATGAACAAAGTACCTGAAATGTTTATTGACACAGGTGTACAGCAGGCTCCTATATTTACTACTCATCTTAAGAGTTATGAAAAACTTGTTGAAGGGCAACATGTTTACTTAGAAGCTCAAGTGGAACCACGCACTGATCCCAATCTAAGAATTGAATGGTTCAAAAATGGGGTCTCACTAACAACTGGATCTAGATTAAAGAGCACTTTCGATTTTGGACTTGTTACACTCTCTATAAACTCTTTAAGAATTGATGACTCCGGCATTTACACTTGCAAAGCAACAAATTTAATGGGTGAAGCCGTATCTACTGCATCTATAAAGATCGAAGACCGCCATTGGTTACTTGGTGAATCACTTCACCCTGAATCATTAGACCGAATAGGTGCTTTAGAACAACCTAAACCAGGTAAACCTGAATCCCCAGAGCCAGTATATGAAACACCAGTATTTATTACCCATCTCAACAACATATTATGCAAAGAGGGTGACAATATTCACTTTGAATGTAATGTTGAACCTTCTAGAGATCCAACTCTTAAGATTGAATGGTTCTTCAATAACAAACCCCTTCCATCAGGAACTCGATACAAAAGTATACATGATTTTAGTTATGTATCACTGGACATTAATCATACCTACGAGGAAGATTCTGGAATTTATACTTGCAAAGCTACTAACAGCAAAGGATCTGCAACAACTTCTGGAACTTTAAGATGTACAGGTGATAAGCATATCTATTTAGACACTCAACATCCTCAGGGCAAAGTAGGCTTAGAAGCTGTAGAACAAGCCGAAGAGGCAAGATTAGCCAAAGGACGAAGACCATCAGTCCCAGATGCAGAATATCCTAAGCCAGAATGGGTGGTGCCTGTTATAGCAGAGCACCAGTTAATTGAAGGACAAGCACTTCATTTGGAAGGTCAAGTAAATCCTAAAAATGATCCTGACCTAAAGATTGAATGGTACTTTAACGGCAAAGTACTGGAACAAGGCTCACGATTTAAGCTCTCAAGTGACTTTGGATTTGTTACACTAGATTTGATTGATGTTTATGAAAGAGACAGTGGTATTTATACTTGCAAGGCGTACAATAAAAGAGGAGAAGCATTTACATCATCCACGATTTATTGCAGCAGCAAAGAAAACCTTATTGAAAGGACACAACATCCCAAAGGAAAAGAAGGGTTGGAAAAAATTCAAAATCTCGAAGAATCACTTCGTAGAGAACCTGGACAAAAGCCAGATGATGATACAGGACGCCCACCAGAATTTGTTACCGTATTCCAAGATATTACTGATATAAGTGAAGGTCAAATTGCACACTATGAAGCTTCCTTGATACCTACTGGTGACCAAAGTATGGTAATAGAATGGTTCTATAATGGAAAAACTATCGAAGCCAGTCATAGAATACGTACAGTATATGCATTTGGAATGGTTGTTCTTGAAATTCTCGGAACAAAAACATCTGATTCTGGTGTATATTCGTGCCGAGCCACTAATAAATGGGGACAGGCAGAAATAAGCGTGAAATTGGAATGTGTTGATAAAAGCAAGGGCCAAAAACCTAAATTTACTACTCATATACAAAACATTGAAGGTCTCAAAGATGGTCAATCAGCACATTTTGAGTGTACTGTTGTACCTGTAGATGACCCTGATATGAAGATCGAATGGTACCATAACGGTCAACCATTACGTCATTCAACAAGAATAAAGACTATATCTGATTTTGGCTTTGTAGTTCTCGATATAGCTTACACTCAAAATCACGATACAGGTGAATATGTATGCCGTGCTTACAATAAATATGGCGAAGACTTTACTAAAGCTACCATATCTTGCTATGGTAGAGGTGGAGTTTATTCAGATACTTTACAACCCGAGTCTCTAGCAAAGATTAGGGAGCTAGAAAGCTTACAAGGGTTACAGCAACAAGCTCCTGCACCAGCCTCTGCCGAACCTCCAAGATTCATCACCCAGATACAAGATGTAACAAAATTAATTGAAGGCCAAAGTGCTCATTTTGAAGCAAGATTAGTACCAGTTGATGACCCTGATCTAAAAGTCGAATGGTTCTATAATGGTAAAAAATTACCACATGGTCATAGATATAGAACTTTCCATGATTTTGGAATAGTCATATTGGATATTTTATACTGTTACGAAGAAAATTCAGGAGAATACGAATGTGTGGCTACAAATAAATTGGGTCGTGATTCTACGAAGGCAATCCTAAAATGCACATCGAAGGAGAACTTAATTCTGGACTCGCAACTACCGCGGGTTTGTATTATACAATTATTTATGTAATATGTATATTACAAATAAAATATTTAATTATATGTAACGAACAATTTTCAACAAATATAAAGGACATAAAAAGATAAATAATATTCTAAAATATATATATATATTTTTTTCGCATAATGATTCTTAAATTTTCATTCATAACATAATTTAATATATTTCAGGGCATGGAAGGTGGGCTGGAAAAGTTACAAACATTGGAGGATTCCATGATCCGGAGAAAGGAAACTGAAGTAGAAGAAAAACGTGGAAAAGCCCCTGTCTTTACTGTACCCTTATCGAATATTGAAAACTTAAGAGAAGGTGAAAACGCTCACTTTGAAGCCCGTTTAACGCCCACAGATGATCCTAACCTTAAGGTAAAATACTTCAAAAGTAAAAATAACATATTATGAAAAAAAAAAACATAATAAAATATATATTAATAACTGCATCTACAAAAGTAATAAAAAATATCATTTTTAGGTTGAGTGGTATTGGAATGGAAAGTCATTAAAGGCTGGTTCGAGATTCAGAACTTTCTGCGATTTTGGATTTGTTATTCTAGAAATCTCTCCAACTTATCCAGAGGACTCCGGTGAATATTCTTGTAGAGCATATAATAACTATGGCGAAGCTGTTACAACTGCTTCAATGAAAGTTCAAGGTAAAAGAAA
Source organism: Heliconius numata (assembly GCA_016802625.1). Lineage (NCBI taxonomy): Eukaryota > Metazoa > Arthropoda > Insecta > Lepidoptera > Nymphalidae > Heliconius > Heliconius numata. The sequence goes on from JAEBDU010000087.1 coordinate 544,014, forward strand.
TATAATTCTGGAATCTCAGTTACCTAAAGGCATGGAAGGTACTATAGACAAAATTGCTGCTTTAGAAGGTTATACTGGTACTGTTGACAATCTCACTCCAGAAGCTGAAAGTGGAAGTCCACCTGAATTTGTAACAACGCCGTCTGATCTTATTTTAACTGAAAATTCTTCAGCTCATTTTGAATGTCGGTTAATTCCTGTTAACGATTCTAGTATGACAGTTGAATGGTTCCATAATGGCAAAGCACTCTTAACTGGTTCAAGAGTAAAGACTATTAATGATTTTGGATTTGTAATATTAGAAATTGGTGGCGTTTACCAACGTGATGCAGGTTTATATACTTGCAAAGCCACAAACCGCCATGGAGAAGCGACAGTATCATGTAAGCTTCAAGTCAAAGGTAGACAAGGTATTATACTTGAACCTCAATTGCCATCGCAATTTAAATCTGGAACTGAGAGCATCCAGAAATTAGAAGAGACTCTACATAAGCGTGAAGAAATAGCCATCGAAGATGAAAAACCAAATCCCCCGAGATTTACTGTAGAGATTAAGGATAACCTAGATATAAATGAAGGTGGTCCGATTCATTTTGATTGTCGTGTTGAACCTGTGGGGGATCCCACGATGAGAATAGATTGGTTCCACAATGGCAAACCTTTTGCAACAGGTTCTAGAGTACACATGCTTAACGATTTCGGCTTTATTGCCTTGGATATAGATTATATATATGCAAGAGATTCAGGAGAATATACCTGTCGAGCAACTAATAAGTGGGGCTCAGCCACAACAACAGCTAAAGTTACATGCAGCACGAAACGTGACATTATTTTAGAGTCCCAATTACCACAAGGAATGAGTGGCGAAAAAATTAAAGAACTAGAAAAAGGACGTGTGAGCGATGTTCCTAAAGAAGAACCTGTTGTAAGCAGTCCTCCTAAATTTATTACACAAATTCAGTCGCACACTATTGAAGAATCTGAATCCATTCGCTTTGAATGTCGCGTGGAACCAAAAGAAGATCCTAAGCTTCGTATTGAGTGGTATAGGAATGGTAAATTACTACCCTCTGGCCACAGATTCCGCACAGTATACGACATGGGCTTTGTGTCTCTTGATATATTATATGTTTATGCGGAAGATTCTGGTGAATACGTTTGCCGAGCTGTAAATGACTTTGGAGAAGATTTTACAAAAGCTACTGTGTCATGTAAACGTAAGTTTATTTTTGTTATTCTATCTGGTATAATATGTTTGTTATTCACGTTCATAATGTTATCCTTTTTACTAAATATAGAACTTCCAGACATCATATTACAAAATCAAGTACCCAAAGGCATGAAGAAATCCGAAGCATTGACGCAAATGGAAGCTACAATTAAAAAATACACCTCTGAAGTATTTCTTACTGAGGACGACCTCTATGACGTTGATAAAAAGCAACCGCCAAGATTCGTTACACAAATACAAAGCCAGACAACACTTGTCGAAATGGAATCAACAAAATTTGAGTGTCAATTAGCACCAGTTGGCGATCCTAACATGAAAGTTGAATGGTTTTTCAACGGCAAACCTTTATTGCACAGTAAGTATCAGTGTTATAAAGCGTTAAACTTAAATAATAATAATACATAACTATAGTTTAAAATTTCATAACTGTACTCTATCTTCTCATAATTTTTTTAAAAGAAGCAATCCTTATTTTCAGAAAATCGTTTCACTCCAATTTACGACTTTGGATACGTTGCAATGAACTTTGGCTGGGTATATCCTGAAGACAGCGGTGAATATTTATGCCGCGCTACAAATCTTTACGGTATGGATGAGACAAAGGCTGTAATTAAGACAGCTGGTAAGCCAGGCATCGTTTATGATTCTCAGCTACCTAAACATATGAAGAGTATTGAGAAAATAAGAGAAATGGAAGCTTCTTGGCAAGTGTAAGTAAATTTATATTTACCTTACATTACCTTACAAACACTTACATAAGTACATATTATTTACATAACTTACACAAAGTTATGTAAATAATATGTACTTATATATTTTATAAGTTATTTATATTATACATTTTTTTTAATAACATAGAGCACCTGAACAAGCTATTGAAGAGACTAAACCACGATCAGCACCTGTATTTGTTAGCCGCCCCGAACCAGTAACCGTAGAAGAAGGAGAATGGGCAAGATTTTGTTGTCGTGTTACAGGTCATCCAAAGCCCCGTGTAATGTGGCTTATTAATGAAAATACAATTGTTAACGTAAGTCCTGACTAATATAAATTAAATTCCTTTCTATGTTACATTTATCTAATTTGTTACTTGTTTATTTCTTATGTTTCCAGGGTTCTAGATATAAGCTAACATATGATGGAATGTATCATCTTGATATACCAAAGACTAGACAATACGACACTGGTAAAATTGAAGTAATTGCACGAAGCTCAGTAGGAGAGGCATTAGCAACGACCGAACTTAAAGTTATCCCGAGACACGATGATTATAGAAGTGTTTTGAAAAATGCACCAAGACGTAAGTATTTACACTTTTACATGATACACGTAGATGACGTTTTCAAAGCTTAAAAAGATGTTCTCAATGCTTGTAATTTACCAAATCTGTCTGGGTGAAAAAATAAGGCTTTCTGATTCTGCTGCACTAGTCCACAAATCACGCACACTCCACATTCGCTTTCGCACAGAAATCCTTTACTTCCTTAAGTCCTTCCCTGCAATTCACCTATGCGAAGATCTGCTGCTATTCACCTGCTTCTACTGGCTTAGCATCGGAATTAATTTCAAAAAGGTATGTTTTTAAATTTTACTGAGAATTATATTAAATTTAATATTATCTAATAAAATAAATCGTTATACAGCTTGGTATGATGAAACAACCCAATATCAACGCAATGATACCGAATTAGAGAAAACATTCGAAGAAAGACAAACTATGCAACGGCAGGGAGTCATTGATCATAGACCTGAATTAAAATCAAAGGTCATTAAAGATGCTGAAACTGAGTGGCAACAGACAGTAAAGAAGAAGAAGAGTGAAGAATACTACAATAAGCTCCAGGAGCTGGAGAATGAACAAATTGTTAAAGAAAGTAGGTTAAGAGAATCATCACATCAATATGCCATCCCTGGAGAGAAAGTAACTACCTCTTCAGTGGCCAGAAGTATGGCGCAGAAATATGAAGATAATTTGTAAGTAACTTAAACATTTTTCATTTTACGTCTTTATTACCATAAAATAAAAATTTTATATATTTGATAAAATTTAATGAATTAATACTTTTTTAGAGAAACAGAAGATGTCGTTGAAAAGAACACCCAAAGTAAAGTACAAAAACCTAGAATTCCTGGACCATCAGAATCAACTGTTCATGGCAAAGAAGTGCATGTTGCAAAACAGAAACAAATTCAAAAAGAAGTAGTTGGGGACACTGAAATAACCCGCAAAATAACATCTACAGAAACAACTGAAGTAGAACATAAGGCACAAACACAAGAAAGGGTGGTCGAAGGTCCGGTTAAGCCTAGTATACCACCTGTGTTTACCAAAAAAATGCAACCCTGCCGCGCTTTTGAACATGAACAAGCAAGATTTGAAGTTGAATTTGATGGAGATCCATTACCAACAATAAAATGGTATCGTGAGAATTTCCCAATTAAAAACTCACCTGATTTCCAAATTCACACGTTCAGTACCAAGTCTATATTAATTATTAGACAAGTCTTTATTGAAGATTCTGCTGTCTTTGCTGCTGTAGCTGAAAACAGAGGAGGAACTGCTAAATGTAGCGCTAACTTAGTCGTAGAAGAACGGAGACGACAAGGTAGAGGAGGCGTTATTCCACCTAGCTTTACGTTAACAGCTCAAAATGTTAACGTTACTGCTGGACAGCTGGTAAGATTTGACACCAAAGTTACTGGAACTAAGGCTATTGACGTCTATTGGTTAAAGAATGGAAAGAAAGTTCAACCAGATATTCGAAACAAGATTCTGGAAGAAGATGGTACATATACTCTCCTCATTTTAGAAGCCTTTACCCAAGATTCTGGTAAATACGAATGCGTTGCAATCAACGTTGCTGGTGAAGCACGTTGCGATGCTGAATGTGTTGTTAACGCTCCTGTTACTAAAGATAAACCAAAACCTCAAACTAAGGCTGCTAACTCTCCACCAGAAATTATTGAACCTTTGAAGGACAAGGTAGTAGCTGAGGGCCAGGCTATTGAATTCAGTTGCAAGATCATTGGTAAGCCAGTACCTACAGTGCAATGGTATAAGGGAGAAAAACTGATTAAGCCATCTAAGTACTTCCAAATGTCTAGAACTGCAGATGACTATAATCTGCGTATATCTGAAGCTTTCCCTGAAGATGAAGGCGACTATAAGTGTATCGCTTATAACTCAGCCGGACGAGTGGCTGTGGCTGCGAAGCTCAAAGTAACGCAGCCTGACCAGGCTGACAATTTGCCAAACTTGACACCGCTACGTGACATCGTTGTATATGAAGGCCAGCCTGCGCAATTTAAGACTCAAATAACAAGCAAAGTTAAGCCTACGATTCAATGGCTCAGAGAAGGAGCACTTATACCAGAGACTCCTGATTTTCAAGTAAGCATTTAATCTTTCCTTAATCTCTATGTATAACAAAAAAATAAAAATATTTTGTCTGTACAATTAGTATTTTTGACTGAAATGGATAAAAATATATTTGCTTTCTATTATTCTTTTTAAGTGCAAAATTTTTTTTTTTTGTTTCTTGTCTGTATGTCTGTCTGTCTTTATGTATGGTCACGCTAATCTCTGCAAGTACTGAACCGGTTTACGTAAAACTTTCACCAATTTTTTTGTTTTAATTCAACTTAACATCTAAAGTTGTAAAAAAAAGTTGTAAAAACTTGTTTCATCAAAATCGGTTCATTAAAAAGAAGTTAGCGGCATTTGAATGAACTCAAGGCATGAGTTTGTCTACATATACACATATAGCAATCCATATCTAAAATACTTATACTTATAATAAATCTGTATTTGTTTGTGATAAATCTGTATTTTTAACCGACTTTCAAAACAAGGAGGAGATTCTCAATTAAATATTTTAGATTCATTTATTCGATTAATTATTTTGGATTCGATTTCGATATTGGATTATTCGATTCGATTTGGGTATGTTTTGTATTATGCAATTATTTACAAAGAATATTATAAATCCTTACCCAAATCAATGATTTATCATTTAAGGCTGTTTCTGAACGAGTAAATTAAATTATTCTTGACATCATGACACATTTGATTGTCAGTGAATTCTGTTTCTTAAATGAATAATCATGTAGTTCACGTGGGCGAAGCCGCGGGAGGGCCGCTAGTTTTATAATATAAATTTCTTAAAGGCATTTCATACAAACTACAATTAAATTCTATCTTAAAAAATCACAATGGTAATTAATTATCAGTATAATAGTGCATTTATGGAGACTTATAGAACTTGACATTAAACATTAATAAATATTTTTAGATGATTCACGAGGGCAACAACGCAGTGCTGCTGATTGGCAACACTTATGAAGAGGACACTGGTACTTTTACCTGCCGCGCCACCACCGCCGCCGGCCAGGTCGAGACCTCGGCAAAACTAGTCGTCAAAAGTAAGACATAGATACAGGCAGCGAGCTCGCGTCGCGCACTTTAATCCATTAATGTAGTGTTTCTTTGTTTCATCTCTATACCTCAATGAGATCGGGTGAAAACTACTACTTAACTCAGTTGACAAGCGAATAAAAGCGAACATAATACGGCATCACACAATCGTAGCGGTTCCCGCAGTAACGTACCCGCCCGCTTCCTAGACCTCGCGCGATCACAAGTCGTGGCAATATGACGCATAGACTGATATGAGCACCTAGCTTCTCACAATGTCCATTCATGATACCGTCACCGCAGAGAACCACACTGTCTCGAGCGATATTCAATAACAGCACTCGCTAGTGGTTCAGATCAGTTCAGTTGTAAACATAACTTGGTAGTATACTTTGCGCGATACTGCATCTAACATTGCTGTACATAAAAGCTTTTTGTGTAAATAGTCCTATTCAGCCGAGCCGACCGCACCAGGAGCTGTCAGCGTCGAGCGAGGGGCCTCTCTACGGAGAGGTAGAGGAGGTGTTGTTTTGTTTTGCTTCACCGCTACGATGTTTACTAAATGTACTTGTTTATCGATTATCTTTTGTAAAGTAGAACACATTGCGTGATACACTAGACGCGTCTTTTGGCGTACCGTCAAATGTATTTTTCACCCAATACTCTCTCGTAATGTAAGCCTGCGCTAAGTTTTTCCTATTTATTTGGCCTTATTAACCTTAAAATTTTAAATTTAATTCATGCTTTCTGTGTTTTAACGAGATCCGATCTAAAAGTCATGTAATGATCTCAATCTAAACCATCAAGTACATCATCATTTAGGATAAACAAATAAATGTAACAACATGTAAATGAAAGTGGGACTTGATTGAAATCGTATGGCTATTGAATTTGTCATAAAAAGATCTCTTACCCTAACATCTTAAATTTATTAAGTGAGCAATTTGCAATCAAGTCCTAGCTTCAGCTTTCTCCTCAAGCATGTATCGTTGTTTGTACTGTTCAGTTTCAATTTCGCAATTAGGACCCGTCTTTAACCCGCACGCAGGCTGCGGTGTGATTGCCGTCATCTAATGTCATCTAACAGCTACGACTAATTGGTCAGTGTCACGTCCCATGGGTATTCCCCACGAGGGGGCCCGCGCGGTAGGTGCCGCGGGCCTCGGGTGGTTCGTTCTCGAGAACGCGACGTTTGTTCCGCTGTCAACTATATTTACAAAGAAACATATTAGATTAACGCCGGTCGCGCCTGCGGCGTCGAGCACTCCTTTAAGTTCGCACGCACTACTTGCCTTGCCAGTTTCTATGTTTTGACAAAACACTGCCGATGTTGGTGACCTAATTAATGTTTTCTGCAAGTACAAATCCGAATTGAATGAGATTTTTTTATTAGTTTAACGTTACAGTGATCTTTAACTTAGTTTGATTTAAGTGCACGATATTGTTAAAATTAAATTGTGTTGTATGTTTCACCTAATTGTAATAAGTTATTAGGCGTGACAGTATATTATCACTTAATATTTTAGTGCCTACCTATCCATATTTAATAATATATTTATGAAAAAAGAAATTCTTTTGTATGTTACCTTTATGTGAGAACTGTTTAATAAACGCTATAAATTAATCATTTCGCATTTTTCTACACACAAACATACACGGCAAGCAAACAACCTGACTTAGTATTACCTAGTTATTTCGATTTAATATAAAATAGCGATCGTTAAATATATATTTATATTAGTCCACAATGCACTGACACTTAGTGCCGGAGCTGTCCATCAAACTAAACTGCCCTTAAAACTGATTACGTATTCAAGTTGCTTTCACGATGTTGATGGATGGTGAGGTCACTACAGTTGCTTTATATCATCGACTGGCACCTCTATCTAAACCTCTATTCTATTCATACCATTGAGAATTTAGTTTTAATATGCCATAGTTTTTTTTCTTTTGCTACTGTTGTAACTAAACAGTTAATTAACTACATATACTCTAATACAGGTTTGTTAGAATTTTAGCATAGATTCATGTTAAGTAATTTAAATTTGACTTTGTGGGGAATCTGGGAGATGATCTTTTTTATTTTCTTTATAGAGTTCTAATTGATTAATATAGAGGTCTTAATATGAAATATATATATGTATTAAGGGCATAATAAAAAGTTTTATGACACCACACGCAGCACACCAAATAGAAATTAAATAAACTTACACCAATACACTAAAATAATACCTACTTCATGGAAAAAAATGAAGCACAAGGATGATTTTTAACAATTAAAATAAATAAAGTCAATAGATTGGCGGTACCATATTAGTTCCAGCTACAGTATGTAAGTATGTTTTGCAAGGTAAGTAACCTTTTAAAAATCATTATCTATATATATAAAAGGACTTGTCCTCACTGACTGAGGTAAGACGCACGCACAGCCGTAACCGCTGTGCGTAGAAACGAGAAATTTGGACAGATGTTTACTTTCGTAATCTGGACATCCACTAAGAAGGGATTTTGAAAAATTTTAACCCTAAAGGGTTCACCCCTTTAGGGTTAACATTTTTCAATAGGGATAGGAATTGAAAGTTTGTATGGAAAAAATTTAAATCGGCACCCACTTTTATAAAATTGTAAATTCAGACTCTTAAAAATATTTAATTGAACACGAGTTAGACAGTTTTTTTAGAATTTGCCCCCTTGGGGGGCTCTTCTTATCTTCTTTTTAAAAGAATTTTATAAAATTTGAAATTAAGACTCTTAAAAATATTTCATTGAAAACATGTTTCGTGGTTTATTTTAATTCATCCCCTAGGGGTGCAAATAAGAGGTTGAAAGTTTGTATGGAAAAATCTTTAAACCGCTACTGACTTTTATAAAATTTTAAATTAAGACTCTTAAAAATATTTCATTGAACACGCGGTTTATTAGAATTCACCCCTAAGGATGCATATAAGAAGGCGAAGCTGCGCGCGTCCGCTAGTTACTTATAAAACAGTCATATTAGAAAAAAATAATATATTACTACACACTACTACAAAAAATTAATATATTATATAAAAAATTAATAATTAAATACTACTGTGATATGTTAAGATAATTAAATTAATAAATTATAAATAGGTACATCTTTTACATGTGTACTTATTATTGTCATTTTTAAAATTTATTCATTTATAATCTGTGAGAATTTAAATTTGCGGCTGTTGTAAATATTTTGACAGCTTAACGTCAAAGTAAACAAAGTTTATTATAAATTCGAAAAAATATTAGTTATGTAAATATATATAACTTAATAAGTTACTTTTAGATATTATGAAAATTATTTAACTTTTTATATTTATGTAATGTTTTTATTTAAAAGTATTCGTTTTAAATAGTTCTGTTTTAGTAATAATGTTATTAATGTAAAAGCTATATTATAAAAACGAAAATATTACTCAAAATTACGTATGTACTAGTAATTCTATAGTGCTAGAGTATTAAAAGTGAATTTAAAGTATCACAGTTGATTAATTTATGTGATTACGAAACGCGTTAAAGTATCACAGTTGATTAATTTATGTGATTACGCTGACCATATTAAGGCAAGTTACATTTATTTTTATCTCTTTTGCTCTGAAAGATCTTGAAAGACTTCTATTTCTGTTAGTTTATATTATAGTATAAACTTCATTTTATTAATTATGATTCATGACAGAGTTTAAAAGAAATATATTTCATATGTAAGTAGTTCGTAATACGCGAAATGCATATTATAAGAAAATACCAATCAAGGAATTAAAAATTGCATATTATATTATAACTAGCGAAACTTTAGATGTTAAGCTGTGTTAAAACAAAGAAATTGGTGAAAGTTTACTTTCAAAGATTGGCGTGACCATACATACAGACAGCCAAGAAATTAAAAAAAATATATTTTTGCTTTCTATTATTCTTTTTAAGTGTCCCTCTATCGATTTCAGTCAAAAATACTAAATGTACAGACAAAATATTTTTACTGTTTTATTATATAGAAATAATGCTCGTTTTCAACCCACTACGTTTTTATCTTATTTTATGAATTTTGAATATTTTATAGAGTTAACGACGTAATTTTTTTTTAAAACGCTACGGTTTCTGCATTGCCACCTCGTCCATTATCATCAACCCGCACATACGTAACCCGCACTCGGGCGGCCCCCGTGTTTTTCGTGACCTTCCTCCGACCTGATAGATACAGAAAGTTAAAATACTATTGTCATTAATGTAATACCTCGGTTGACGTAAATTCTAATATACTTTTTCCCAGTTTCGTTTGAAATTTCGAAAAATCCTTATACTTTGTTAGTGCTATCCCACGTTTCCTTCATACCACATTTCAACTTACTAAATCAGCAACCCGGAACTTCGTTTGCATAGATCATAAAACGTTAAATCCCATTTTTTCCCGTTTTAGTAGGAATTTGAGTAATCATCTCGTATTGCTCAGATACGGCCACCAAGGCAATTACGTGTCAAAATTTAACCTACAACCTTCTAGTACTTCCTTTCTAGCTAGAATGATATGCATTATATAGATTGGAATTATTTACAACGTGACATTGGCGAAATGAATTGTGCTGAACTGGCACGCTCGAAACGCCATATATCAAGAATTCAATTCAATTGGAATTATTAATTTGAAAACACTCAAGCTATGTAGAATGGCAGCTTCACGCGAGTGGTATCTCTTTCTCCAATCCCACTCCTATCATCTATTTTTGACATTGCACGTAACTTAGCGCCGCGGTTTGTTGTTTTCAAATCGAACTAGTAGTTCCATTTTTTCATATTAGTAAAGATTTCCTAGCTATATTAGAAAACTGATTTACCAGACTAATTGTTTATATTAGGCATTTCATCGCATACCTATTCGAATATCCGGATAATCAAAATTAATATGGAAAAAAAGATTTACACATATAACTTTACTAAAGGCGAAGAAAAGGATAGGATATATCGTATTACAAACTTACATTTGTTTCATACAAAATCATTGTATACACATACACCCACCCGCAAACTTAAGTTTGGCAGCTTTTATAAGCCACGTTCCCGTTGACCTACCATCGTGAAATTGGTACGGAACCCTCGGCGAGCTATTCCAAGGGTGTGACTGTAACGCGACGCCTGTGGGTTCGATCCCCACTCTATTTAATAGGAAATGAAATATTTATATTTCCACTTCTTTGCTCCGGTGTCGAGGCCAAGCGCAGCGTTGAGTTCTGCCCCTTAACACGCAATGCCTCCAGAATTCGGCAGAAAGAGGGGAACAGAATGTCTTAACACTAGGTTCCCTCTGCCTACCCTGCTGTGTGCGGGATACAGCGTGAAGCTGATTTTTAAATAAATAAATGCCCGGACTCGTATTATCCCCGGATTATCTCGTATGCTTCAAAAAAGTCACCCTTATAACGTTGTTAGAGATTAGAAAGATTATAGAGTAGAGATAATATTGTTGCTAGTTATGAACATTTCAGAAATTGACCGCGTGTACGAATATACGGTGAATTGGGCGGGCCGCTAGTCTATCCATATCTATATTATAAATTCGAAAGTAACTCTGTCTGTCTGTCTTTTACGCAATCAGGCCCAAACCGCTAATTTAATTGTGATAAAATACTCATATAGAGATACTTGAGGGTCTCGGGATGAACATAGGATACTTTTTTTTCTCATATTTGTAATATTTTCGTTATATACCAATATATTAAAATAATTAATTTGACATGCATTTTATTCCGCCATGTTGTTAATAACAATCGTCGCTACGCGTTGCTAAGCAACGGCTTGCAAAGTTTGTTGTTTTAAGAAAACGTCACCCAAAGTGAGTTTGCTTAATGCATACATGGTGCGCGCTGATATATATTTGTATACATTAACAAAAATTAGATGATTTCTATAAGTTGATATTCATCCTTATGAAAATAAATAGCCATAAATAGTCACTTTTAGCATTTCATCTAGATGGAAATTATAGTTTACTGTATAACATTCTAATAAATAATTAAGATGTCACTGATTCCAAATGACCTAGCCTACGAGTGGTATAGTATGACCGACGCAAACGGGCAGATGACTTTGATGACTTTGTAATTTTTTATATATTTTCGAATTACTATTATTTTTTATGTAATTATTTGCTGCTTATAATTAATTTATCTCAGTTCGGTTGTCTATACCAATGTTATACACTTAAAATGTCGTAATTTTAATCATTTGGGATTTTATTAAATATTATTCGCAAAAATTTATAATTATTTAATATAGAAAAATGTTTAGTACCCGCGCACGGCAAACTTTAGGTACTTTTTCTAATATTAAGAATTTCCTTTAGTTATTTTTACTTCTTTTGTTTGTTCATTTCGGTTACTCAGATATTTTTTCTAATAGTAAATCTCCACTTATTATTATTTTTTAACTTATTTTAATTATTTAGGCTTATATTTTCGCGGGCGTAGCCGCGTCCGGGCCCACTAGTACTAATATAAAAAAGCGGAAGAGTTTGTTTGTTTGAACGCTAAGATCTCTGGATCTACTGGTCCGATTTACTTTGTTTTTGTTTTGTATGAAAGCTGCATTCTTCAGAAGTGCTATAGACTATATAACATTACATTACACATATATACTAATATATTAAAATACTTTTTAATTTGACATGCAATTTATTCTGCCATGTTAATAACAACCGTCGCTACGCGACTGTTACCGCGACATTTTGACATTCATCCTTATGAAAATAAATAAATAGTCACTTTTAGTATTTCATCTAGATTGAAATTATAGTTTACTGTATAACAGTCTAATAAATAATTAAGGAGATATCACTGATTCGAAATGACCTAGCATTCGGGCGGCACACACAGTATGACCGACGCGAACGGGCAGATGACGTTGACGGTTTTATAAATTTTCATACATTTTCGAACTATTGTTAATTTTCATGTAATTATGTGCTGTTTATAATAAATTTAAACTACCCTTTGATTCTCTTCTTATTTTATTTGATATTGCAAAAATGATCCTATTTAATATAGAATAATGTTTAGTTATTTCATAGTCTATATCTACGAGTATGTACGTACGCACGGAAAACTTTAGGTACTTTTTCTAATATTAAGAATATCCTTTAGTTACTTTTGCTTCTTTTGTTGATTCATTTCAATAACTATATTATATATTTTATCTAACAATATGTCTTTACTTATTATTCTTTTTGATTATTTAAGCTCATATTTTTTTACTAATTCTATTGAAAACTGAAAATAATTTCATAAATATATTTAATGAATATTCTTATATTTCAAGCAGGCGTAGCCGCGTTCGGGTCCGCTAGTAATTAATATGAATACTACCACGCTAAAAATACATTGAAGAATTACAATAAAAAAATATATTATTTTATCTAAAAAAAATAATTCTAAAATAAAATATCTAATATCACCGTTCTGGTAAAAAGACAAAGATGCCCTTAAAATATTGTATGGGGAAGGTTTGAAGACGAGAGTTGAATGTTTACGCGTAACAACGTAAAAAAACCCACAATGATACGATACTGATAAGACGGTATAGTCACTAGCGGCGTTAGGGTAGGGCGAGCCTGGGCGACCGCAGGGGCGCCGGATAAAAAGGGCGCCGTAGATGCCTGTTTAGGGCGCTTTGCGCAAAGATGTCTCCTCGCTGCAGTGGCGTAGCTGGGGTACTTGCGGTGGTGCTTAGGGCAAGTCCCCTAGGGCAAATGCCCTTTAAAATGGTCTAAGATCTTAAAAAAAAAAGCAAAGTCATCGCCGTCTTTGATATCCAAAAAAAAAAAAACAAAGCGATCTTAACAACTTTGAAAATAAAATTGCAGAAAACATAGACTTTGAATGCCTAATAGAAGAGTTCGCAGATAGAAAGGCTAGAAGAAGTGAAATTTCATTAGTTTTTGTCATTATTTTTTTTTAAATAGATGGTTATTTCGTTGTACCCATTCCCTTTTTTGTATATTATTGAAATGTAGTTAGGGGGCGCCGAAAAAATTTCGCCCAGGGCGCCGGTAGTGCTAAAACCGGCACTGGGTATAGTTATTCACTATTAGGCGGCCAATTACTGCCTGACTGCGGCGAAGCCCTAAAGAGGGGCTATGTTTTTAGTGCGATGTTCACATCCGGCCATTTGTTCACTTGTAACTGTTCTCGTAAACCAGTGAACTGATCTCGATAAATAATGCCTAGTTGGATTTGTCTTGATGGCGCGAGTGTTACTGGATATATTAATTTAGATGAACTAAAGCAGTCGAGTTTTATGTTTTGCTCTTTTGATTTAGTTGTTTTATTTATAGTCATACATCCACCAGAAACCGATTAGTTCTTATTCAATTACTTTTAAACTTTCCGCTAAGACATACTTTATATGTTGAACTTAAACTGGTTCAAAATGCTACCCGTTGAGTGGCGGAACTCAACGTGGTGCTTTGTTTGGTGAAAGGAGGGGTGTAAAAATAATTCACTTCCTAGAAAAGGATTCGAGCCCACAATCATCGATAAGACAAACGCTGTACCACGATTAGGACGTCATCATATATTATCATAATCATAATATTATATTTTTTTATTGTTGTTTCTTTTTAAATTTATTTTTGTTCCAATAAACCTTACTAAGTAGACACTGGTGAGGTTATTTATTCAATCGAAAATCAAAATCGTTCAAATTGATATTTTTTAAAATTTAAGTTGCTTGAGGCGAGTCGTGCCGCAGGAGATCAAGCGTGTGACTTTTGTTATTTTAGTATGGTTATCTATACTGTTGATATTGTTGTATATTTAATAAATCGTTGTTTGCAAATATTGTCGTACTTAACAGAAAAATTTAATTGTTTCATATCTACGTATGCACGCACAGTAAACGCGATTTTTCCCGCTTTAATGCCCACCCCGCAGAACTTCTGGGATAACAAAAAATCGGTCAGTGAATGTCCCAAAAATCAGTCCAGCTGTTGCAGCAGTGCTGTACAATGTACTTATATACGGGTGTAACTCGATCGGTGGATCATTAATGTTCTATGGTAGGGGACCTCGGTGGCTATCCATTTCACCCCCATATATATCAAGTGGTTTTCAGCGGTTCTGCAGATATTAGGGAATTTATGGCATGTTGAAAAAAATCGGATTCTTGAAGAAAATCTGTATATTGGGCCTGCACTCATGATTTTTTCTACAATATGGATAGGATTTTCGTATGATATAATAATTTAAAAATATCGGTCTGTAAATTAAAATTAAATCACCTTCACGCTGTATCCCGCTCACAGCAGGGTAGGCAGAAGTAACCTTTCCCCACTATCCGCTAATTTCTGGAGACATTGCGTGTTGAGTGGCAGAACTCTACGCTGCGTTTTGCCTTGACACTAGACCGAAGAAATGAAAATATAAATTCCAACTAATCGAACCCACAACCAGTCACATTTAAAGTCACCCTATGTGGCCCTGCGCCACTAACGGCCTCGACTGACTTTAACAAAATCTTTTAGAGGCGGCTGTAGCGAAAAAAAATATTGGTGAAGTAATTTTAAAAATTACAATTAACTTTCTTAAGAATAATTACAAATAATTCGGATTTTTTTTTAATAATCTCTCCGTTTTATGGGTTTATTACTATAAACGCATAAAACGAAATAGATCATTTCCCATGTAACGTAAAAGAAGAAAGAAGTACCTACGTGATGTCACTGCTTTTAAATTTAAATACATTTTAATACCACACCGTTATGCTATCGGAATTAAACTCTTAGCCAACATTTTTAAGCTTGTGATATATTTTGCACCCAAGTACAATAGCCAATCCAAATTAAAAACATTATTTATCTAAATAGACTAGTAAGCACTTTTGAATCGTCGAATGAATATATAAAAAAGCTACCACCCACCGGCTCGGAAGGCAGTTCTGCTAAAAAGATACTCAACAGTTGCACCTTTCAATGTCTATGGCGTAATTTTATTATTATAAAACTGGGAGCTATCTTGCATGACATTCAGTAGATATTAACTCCATACATCTTTATCCTGTAAATATTCTTGAGCAGTATATAATAAGCTTTAATTGTTAGTATTCTAAATGCCGCCAGAATTCGGCCGAAAGTGGGGAACGCAGTGTCTTAACGCTAGGTTCCCTCTGCCTACCCCGCTGTGCGCGGGATACATATTGTTTTTAAAAAAAAAAATTGTTGTAGTGGCAAACTTAGACTGCATTGCGGAATTTTATTATATACACGTAGTTATACTCAGACCCATAAAAGATTTATTAACTTTTTGGAGGTGAAAACTTGGCATAACAATCTTATCTTTATTTCTCGTTCCTGTCGTAAGTCTGTCACTATTTACCAAGACATTGTATATGTTGCCGTACAAACAGAATATTATTGTATAAAAATTGTAAAGCCATTGTATTAATGAATACCTGCATCTTTAAAAACGAACTCTTAGGTTATACTAAATCTTAGGCTCTTCAGTAACCACAGCAGATACTTCAAAATTATAAAATCTTTGTAAAATTATTATTTACTCTTTAGTTCGTTGTTAAAAGTCGTCGTCGAAGTCGTGTTTTTGTTAAAAACTAATTTATTTGACGATTTTAAGCTTATTTTAAGTGATGGGTAGATCTGTTGATGCTGAGTTGAAGATGCTTCTTAAGCGATTGATGATGGTGGTGGTAGCGGTTGTGAACTTCTTCTTCTTCTTCGTGTCAATGATTGGAGAATTCATATCATATTTTGCCAGAATTTAGCCACGTCAACTGCGACATCTGTTGCCTCCATCAGATCGTCATGTGAGCAGGTGAATGGACATTTCGGGCAGGAGAATAAGTGTGCTCAGTTCGTACCCGTTCTCGTTCGTATTTCACGAGAAGCTCTTTGCATCGGCCAACCTGGCTCCGTAAACGATTAAGCGACTTCCATGTTGGCCACTGCAAGTTGTAACCTGCGGGTAGGCACTCTTTGTGGGGACGGAAGGCTGAAGGTGGCGGGTAGATTGTCTGCCATAACCGTACCCTAGCGCGACTCGGAATGCAATCTAGAGCTTTGATAGCTTGAATAAAACTGTGGCGACTTTTCAAGCGGGCACGAGGTGCGGTGTAGCCATAGAGTGGGTGCCGAGGGTCTTTTTCCTGACGCATTTTTTCGACAGAACATGCCACCTCACGTCGAACCTTAGGAGGCGCTATTCCGGCCAGAGGGTAGACCTTGTTTAGTGGTGTGGGCTTAAGGCAACCAGTTATTATTCGACAAGTCTCAACGGTTGTCAACGAGTGGTTGTGGTTGTCGTATGTAAAACTTCACTTAATTAGGTATCATTTTTGTGCAAACTAACATTTTGGTATATTGACAAGAACGTAAAAAATATCAGGGCGAATTGGGAACCTCTTACTTTTTTGAAGTCGGTTGAAAATGAGAACATCCTCTTTTTTGAGGTTGGTTGAAATGAAATGCAACGATGGGGAATCTCACTCCTAACAATGTTTAATTTTAACAATGTTTTTCCTTGTAACTATTACAGTATAATTATATTTATACCAAAAAAAAAATCAAACTTTCTCAATTTTGACCGGATCCCATAATGGGAACCTGACTAAATTTACACCAAACTATTCTATTTAACCGATTTTGACGATTTTCATTTGAAAGGGAGTTTCAAATGAAAATCGTCAAAATCGGTTGGCGCGACATTGAGTTATTCGTCTATTTGTCACGCACATACCTAATTTATTTATTTATTTTATTGGGAAACAAACAGCTTTTACAATACTTTAAACATACTACATATCTATATTACATTTGCCAATAAACTTTCCACTTTTACATAAAACATGGAGTTAGTAAAGAGATAAAGTTGCTAATGAACAATTAAATTT
This sequence comes from Heliconius numata, assembly GCA_016802625.1. Taxonomy (NCBI): domain Eukaryota; kingdom Metazoa; phylum Arthropoda; class Insecta; order Lepidoptera; family Nymphalidae; genus Heliconius; species Heliconius numata. Next base: position 561,560 of record JAEBDU010000087.1, read on the forward strand.
TATATACTTCATTAAAGAAAAAAATAATTATTATACAAAACAAAAGGTCAAGATTTTATATCAGGTGAATTTTGTCAATATTTTTACGTGAAAATTGTTTCAAATTGTTATGAAAAATGTCTATATCGCTAAACTAGTTATTGTATGCCCTTCAAGATCTTAGTATAAAACAATTTTTGGCATAAGTAGTTTTTCGAGCAGAAATGTAGAAGGAGTCTCTAGATCGGGCACTAAAAGTTGGATATTTTATGTAAATATTACTTTAGCAGATAAAATTGGAATCTATAAGGTTGTGTAACAGTTTGTACAAAAAAAATTGATCTCTATATCCTCTTCGTTTTTTTAATGAATATAGTATGAGTTGTCTAATTCAAATTTGTAAAGTAATCGCCGTATAAATTTATTTTGTACACTTTCAATTGCAAATATATATTTAACATACTGTGGGTTCCAGATAAGCGAGGCATACTCTAAGTAAGATCTAAAATAGGAATTATACAAAAAAATAAATGTTTGTATGTCCTTAAAATCACTTCCCTGTCTAAATATAAATCCAAGTATTTTAAATGTATAATATTGACAATATGTTTGTCAAATAAAAGACCGGCATCCAATAATATACCAAGATCCTTAGCAATGGAGAATCTTGATATTTTCCTGTTACGAATTAGTTAATCTAATAAGATGGGAGATTTATTTGTACAAAAACTAATTATACAACATTTGTCAAGATTTAGGGATATTTCATTAGATGCGCAATATTTGACAAAATTGACCATCTGTAGTTTTGTACATGAGGATTTTCTCTTATAATTTTGAAAATTTTAGATTTCATTTAATTTCCGTGATTCTATTGTTACTTTTGTTGTTTTTATTAATAAAAAATATAATAAGTGATAAAAGAAGAGCAAAAGATGTAAAAAATTGATCGTATAATAGATAATGTTGTGACTATTTCGTCATTAATGTGAATAATAGATATATTTAATTTGATTATACTTAAGTACCTTTTAGTGAAACTTTTGCATTTTCATTGTATTTTTTTTGGCTATTCTTGTTGTACACAAAGGTCTTTTATATATGACATTACAATATTTCAGATCACGCAATAATACATTGTAAAATAATTTATCTGTTAATATAATTCAAAGTTACAAATCTAAAGTTTATTTTAGTTTTTTTTTATATAGACTATTTGCAATCCTCTTTTATAGTTACATATATAGAAAACCCTAAGTCAAATAAATTAAATAGAAATAAAGAAAACAGATAAAAGTTTGAGAAACAGAATCTCTTTGTGTACATTTTGTCTCGTGCCATAATGAATAGGGCATAGATATTGATTAAGATGTGAATGTAAAATATGCTGAGGTCATTAGAGGCGAGTCGTGGCGCAGGGGCACAAAGTGTGACTGTAAAATCGACTGATTGTGGATTCGTTCCCCACTCGAGTTAGGTGAAATATGTATTTAAATGAATATTTCCATTTCTTCGCTCTGGTGTCGAGGCAGTGAGAGAGGTGTGAATTACGCCACTCAGCATGCAATGACTCCAGAATTCTAATTCGATTCAAGTGAAAAGTGGGGTGTGAAGTGGGGAAAACTTGGTTTCCTCTGCTTACCTTGCTGAGTGCGAGATACATCATGGAGCAGATTAGTACATGTGATAGAAATTTATTGAAATGGCTTATTCAATTTCGAGCATTTAGTGGCAAACCACTCTTCCATACGAGTTATCCTTTTAGTAAAATTTAGTAATCAAATTTAAATAATAAATACTTTTAAATGTAAAATAAAAAAGAAGCAAATTTAGAAATCATTTAATTTATTAACAGATAATTAACGAAAATACTAAAACAAAATACATTTTAAACAAACTATGGTTTATTGTAAGTTTATTCTATTAGAAAACACTTTTTATTATGCCCGTCAAATAAAATAAATAAATACTGTATTAACTCTATTTCCAAGAATATATACTTTTTAAATGTCACGAGGCCGTCGTGACGCACAAGGTGTGACTGTCACGCGACGGTTGTGGGTTCGATCCCCACTTGAGGAAGTGAAATATTTATATTTCCATTTCTTCGCTCTGGTGTCGAGACGCAATGCCTCCAGAATTCGGCAGAAAGTAGGGAACAGTCTGTGGGGAGTGTCTTAAAACTAGGTTCCCTTTGCCTACCCTGCTTTGTGCGGGATACAGCGTGAAGCTGAAAAAAAAATATCACGTAAACAATCAGTCAAGTAAGTCAACAGTCTAACGTCATACTCATATTACAAAATTTATCTGCTTAAAAAAGGATGTAATGAATTAATGAATATAATTTTAATGAGTATTTATTGTTCACAGAATCACCCAAAGAAATATCTAAGCAAATTCATGGTAAAAAAACCGATTTATCAGTTGTATCTTCAAAAGAATCTGATATTTTGACAAGTAGAATTTTACATCAAACAACAGAGGAAACTAATATACTATGCTTAGACAAAATTGAGGATGTGCAAACACGTGAAGTTCCTTGGAGGAAGAAGTCTCAAATTATATCAAGTGAAACGATTAAAGAAGAAAATCTTCAAACTAAACACTGGCGAAAACCACGTTCGGATTCATCGACAGCAATCCAGAAAGTAATTACAGAAGATAATAATTTCATGATAATCAACAATTCAGAAACTGTTGATAAAATTCAATTTAATAAGGACTTTAAAACATCTCAATGGCGTAAATCACGAAATGATAAAAAAACTGACATGGATGACTCAATATTAATAAATAAATCCGTTGACATAATAGAAGAGACTTTAAAAAGAGAATCAGATACGATAATTTTAAAACAAAATAAAGAAGATAAAATCGAAGAAAAAATATTAAAAGATCATGTGCCTTGGACTCAAGAAGCAATAAGGTTACGTCCTACTAAAGTAGAAAAAACACCTATTCAGAAAGAAAGAATAAAAGAAGTTACTTTAAAACAAACACGTAAATCTTCTTTACCAAAATCAGACGAATTAGGAGTTGACGAATCTTTTGTAGCTGTAGAGGACAAATCATTACTTACAGTAACCGATTCTGAAGAAAATATACAAACATCCAGTTTAATTCAGAAAAAACCAAAGGAAGATCAATTAGCACATATTGACAAAGACTCTGAAAAACCAATAAAACTTAAAGAAGACACTGAAAATGATATACAGAAAGATCAAATAAAGAAACAGTCGAAAGAACTTAAAATTGTTAACAGTATACCATGGACAAAACAAGCTATCAAATTGAAACCTACCAAAGTAGAAAAGTCTCAAATACAAAGAGAACAGTTAGAAGATGTACAATTAAAAAAAATAAAGAAAGAATCCTTTACGAAAACAGAAGCTATACTTATAGAGGAGTCGCTTACGGCCATTGAAGATACAGTGATACTTAAATTAACACAAGAGAACGATATATTGCAAAATGAACATCTTCAATCAATTGTAAAAGAAAAAGAAGAAGACGACAAACTTAAAGAAGTAAGTTGGCGAACAGAGAAAAGGAAGCCCAAAAAAGAACAATCAATCGAAGATATAATACTTAAGCCAGCTCCTTCACAAAAACAACCAGAAGAAGAAAAAGCCGAAGAAGTACGTTACAAACCAGTGCAGAGGGAGAGACCAAAGGAGATAGAAGAATCCAAGGATGTAAAGTGGCCCACTGGTAAAGGAACATCCAAAGAAGAACAACCAGTTGAAGATGTTGTGCTTAAACCTGTTTCAAAGATTAAGAAACCAGAAGACGAAAAACAGGAAGTTTTACGTCTCAAGCCAAATGTAAGTGATGTAACTAAAGATGAAAAAGACAAGCCTAAAGAGGTGAGTTGGCGAAAAAGCAAGAGCAAGCCAGAGGAAGAACAATCTGTTGAAAAAGTTATTCTTAAATCAGTATCTCAACAAAAAGAACAAGAGATAGAAAAGATTGAAGAAGTATATCTTAAACCTGTTAGTAAGGAGAAATCTAACGAGACAGAGGTAGCCAGACCAGAAGAACCAGAAGAAGAGAAACAACATTTAATTCTTAGGCCTGTAGAAGAAGAAAAACTTAAAGACGATAAAGATTTACCCAAAGGGGTGAGTTGGCGTACAGGAAAGAAAAAGCCAAAGGAAGAACAACTTATTGAAGAAATTATTTTGAAACCAATTCC